>CAJRST010002224.1:16848289-16860919 GCA_907169785.1 Menidia menidia | reverse complement strand
CTTAAAATAAAAGCCTTTGAAGCAAGGCACTAACAGTATGTGAACCTCAAAAGGCCAAATTGAAGCTCTACATATTTGTAAATGTTATGCGTCGTGACCAATTCATGTGGTTTTGACTGATGATTTCACCTACATTAGGTTAGATATACTGTACAAGGTGTAATGGCCTATTGATGTTATAGATTAAAATAGAGTGAATTTCAGGACTAATTTCAAAATCTTAAAGCTTATTTACATTTGGGGCATGTAAATTGAATTAAAACAATTTATGTTTTTTGGGAATCAGGGGGTTCTGTCTCAAATTAATTTGCATTTGTTGATTGTGATTCTCCTATTTATTTGATTTTGTAGTTATGTCCAGCAGTTGTATTTCTTTCTTGGGTTATACTGTTTGCATTTAGCCTGAATACCAGACTTTGTCCTAAAATATCTACCTGCAAGTTCACTTACTCACTTACTTATTGTGTCAAATGTGCAATGAAACATTCCCCAAATTTGTGTTTAATTAAATACGATTTCTTTTATTTTTTCTCTTAGAAAAGTCTTGGAAGTTTCTTGTAGAAAACTGAGTGGAATATGATATTTGCACTGACATTATCAAATAAGGATTAAACAGCTAATAGAGGGACATTATCAAATAATGAGACTATTCTATGTCTTTATTTATGGCTGATAATACATGAGGAATTAAAGGTCTTGTTATAAGACAGATGTTTATGAAAATATTCTTGCTGGATTAATTTAAACTAATATTCCTAATATTTAAATCAATCCATGTTTATGTTTATGTTCATGCATTTAGCAGATGCTTTTATACAAAGCGACTAACAAAATAGACACAATATTTCAATTATCATAAGTTCTCGAGAGGAAAAACCCTATTCAGAATCAGTGGTGACAGCAAAGAAAGAGGGAAGTGCAGAAATAGTAGTAGAGGGGGTACAGAGGTATGGGTAAGAGTTTGGATAGGAGATGCTCTTTAAAGAGGTGGGTCTTTAAGAGTTTCTTAAGGATAGACAGGAACGCTGCTGTTCTTGTAGCTCTTTGTAGGTCATTCCACAAATTTGTATAAAGTGTAGTTGTGATTTCTAGTCAGTTAAGACATTCCATCTGTCTCCCTCACAGGTACAGCATTGGAGACTATGAAGTCATCGATGAGGCCACCAACACCATCAAGATGGACAGCTGGCTTTACCAGTTGGCTATCAGTATTGGATCACCTTATCGATACAATGCCAGCGGCTCAGGCCAGTGGGAGGGTGGCCCCGGCAAAGACTCTCTGTACATCACATCTCTGTATTTCACCATGACAAGTCTTACAACTATTGGCTTCGGCAATATTGCCCCGACCACTGATGGAGAGAAAATCTTTTCTGTGGCTATGATGATGGTGGGATGTAAGTATGACAGACACTCACTGACACATTTTGCTTTAAGTATCCTGTGATGATAGCTTTCTTGGCAAAACTCTGTATTTCTGTTGTGAATTTGGTCACTTTGGAGAAATTACCATTAATATTTCTTACCGTTGTGCCAGCAAAGGGTTTTCACTGGTTATGACCAACGTTCTCCGTGCACAGCAAATCTAAACAGCGCACACAATATAATTAAACCTGACCTGTAAATAAAATAAACGGTTAAATATTTATTTTATTTAACGTGGCAGCAGTGCGCGAATGCGCAAGCGCGCAGCTTAGAGGGAACATTGGTCATGAAAGCAAGGCTGATATGAATTGTAGACACCGGAAAATATGCTCCGAATATTGCTAGTTGGTATTTTATATATGCTGACATTTAAGGCTGTGTGGTGGGCTGTGGAGACACACTTGCAGATCTGAAATGTGATCAAAATGTAGAATGTAGAAAAATGTAGAATAATTGCGCCACTGCATTCTGGATAATTTGTAGAGGTTTTACAGCACAGGCTGGTGTGGCATGTTGGTTTAGGCACAACTGGATATTTCTGTAATCTCAAAACAGTCTCTCAGAGCCTCCTCTGCCTCCAGAGACCACCTCCTGAAGGAGTGGGTGGTAGTAGGCAGGCTCTTGAGCTTTGGCTTGTTTTGTGGCTATAGGAACACCAGGTTGTGATTAAACTATGCAAATAAACTGTGTAAATGTGTGAAAATATGATGAATGTGCCAAACCCCATTGTCATATTTTTCACATGTTTACCAAAGTCCAAAAAATAGGAAAAGCTATTCAGCAGTAGACAAGTCCCTGTGTTTTATATCATTGTAATGTATCATAGCTTTAAGGCTTTCCTTGAAAGCAGTAGCAGTCAATATGATTAGTCAGCTTTTTTTCCTGTTGCTCCACAGAAACTCATAATCTCCAGGAGCATCCAATTCTTATTGTTGTTAAATTTGTGAACATGTTGCCATAGTGGAGAGTAAAAGGGGCTGGTAGCAGAACGTTTTATATTTGGAATATGTCCTCCAGGAGGACACACAAAGGTTCAATCATTTTCTGATCTGTATAGCAGGGAGCATCAACCAATAAAATCAGAAAATAACTGAAAATGGTAACAGAATCCAGCATCAGGCTGAGACAGTTATAAATGATGTACTCTATAGATAATTTGCTAAATAACCAGATAGCTAAGAATGTTGGGATGTGAACACAGAATAATTTAGGATGGACTTTATGTGATTTCAACAAGCTGCCTTGAGCCAGTAATGATTATGTTTAAGATTTCCAGTACTTTAGGGAAGCCTAAAAGGGCTTGTGTAACAATGTCTACATCAGGGAAAACAGTTGCTTTCAGGTAATTAATTATTAAACAGTGATAAATTATTAAACTCTCAATATGAAGATTTTTTGTGCCTAGTGAAATCCTTAAAAAGGATCAAATATAAAAAGAATCAACAAACAAAATGATCTTATAATAACGATAAACAGATATATGCGGCCACCATTTACACTTCATTAGACAACATGGAATGGTTATTCACTTCTGTGCCTAGAACATTTTCTTTTTATCTGCAAACTGTTCAACAATTCATACGTACCTGAGCCGTTTTTGTATTTTGCACTTGTGTTACAGATGGTCAGTTGTCTTTTTTTCTTACCCAGAAGCTGTGTGCCCTCAGGCTACAGCCGTTGTACATTATTCATTAACTCTTCCGCGCTCGAACAGTTTTGAGGATTGCATTTGAGTCTCATGCAAATAACCCGTACATATGTAGGCCTGTGTGGGACTGCATGTTGCCTTGTCACATTTCTTCTGATTTAGGTAAAATATAATAGTTTTCAGACACACTTTTAGTCCACGAAACCTTCAATAAGTGAATATTTCATAGGTAAAGTGTAGTTTGTGATGCTATGGAACAGTGTTTTGATCAAAATTACCTTGAATAGTGTGGGGTTGATGTGGAAAGTATATAACTTATGCAGATGACTGATATTTTTGTACTTTCACTGAGTTTCAGCTGATATACCTAATATAAACAAAACCAAAACTTCACTTGTCAAAGATGAACAATGAAGAGATGTGGTATGGTGTTCCATGTTTCCCTGTCTGCATGTGACTAATTTTCACACGGTCACTGGATATATTTCTCTTTGAATTAAATTAATTATACCATACAGAAATTACATTATTTGAAAGTTTCAAGATGGTAACATAAAAATCAATGAGGTGCATTTGTACTTTTTTATAAACTAGATTCCCAGACAATCTGACTTTAAAATGTCACTGCTTGGATTTAACAAAGCGAACATAGTGCAGCACCGATCAATATATTGCAGATAGCAACATGTTTCGGGTAGTTTCTTTCTGCTACAACAACCGTGTCAGGAGACATATGTGGGGGTTGTGGAAAAGTTTTTATACCGATACAAGAAAGTAAATGACTTGCTTGAGCAATTTATGATGGCATAAAACCTCCATAGGAGCAAATGTCAAGAATGTAGAGCAGAAAGAAATTAAACTTTTTCTTCCCTACATTTTCATGAGAAATGTGCTACCATTGGCAGATAGAATGGATATGTTTAAATCCCTGACAAAAACACACCAAAGTAACAGGAGGGAAATATATTTTTTTCACCAAGAGTTCAGGAGCAACTCTCTTTACCCAACTTTCCGCCCATTTGAGCAGGCTTATATGTAACAGTAGAGAAGGAGACATTGTTGTGCTTGTTAACAACAGATTCTGTAACCCAGGACATGTTGCTGAAAAAGTGTCTTTACACCTCAAATCTCCATCTAAGCTGTCTACTGGAAGTTTTCTTTGTGCTATCTCCTTTCACTACATGCGACATGCACACCTCAGTTCATGGTAATCTTTCTTTCAACCTGACTAGTCTCTGTCTCCCGTTTTGCGACGGCTACACCTACAGCTGCCCAGCTGAAGTCCCTCGGGGTGCAGGTGTGAACACATGACAGTGTTGGCAAAGCCATGTGCACAGCAAGTGTAATGAGCCAAGGCAGCTCCTTGGTAGAAGATCCTTCACTTTCTTTTTTTTTAATGTTAAGATATGAGCTTTAGATGTATGAATAGATGTTTGTTTGATTAATTATTTTGTTTGAGTCATTATTGATAGTATGTGTTGCTCCAATGGTATTGATGACCGGTTTGATCAGCCAGTTTTTAAATTCCTCTTTGTTTCCTGCTTCTTAGATCAGTTTGGTTCTTTGTGTTGATGTACTTATTGTTTGAACAGTTAGTTTAAAGTTAGGTTGAGTTACCTTAGAGACTGTATATATGTATGTGTATATATAAAGAGAGAGAGACAATAGATAGAAAATATAGAAAATTATTCCAACAGATCATTGTTATGAAAGGAAAAAGAAACTATAATAATAGTCTCAAAATACACCCATATATTTATGTCATGTTTCCTCAAACGTATACAAGTATGTCTGATATCTGTCATTGTCCAAAAGACTTCAGGGTTTGGAAATCAGTCTTTGGTGTTTTGAGAAGAAAAACGATACATTTTAACTCATTCCTGTAGGGTAGAGGCTGTGGACAACATAAATCAATGCAAGCATGACACACCTAAATATACCACTGTCCGATGTCCAGTTGCATTGAAGATTTACATACCATAGCTTCAACGAAGAGTATGTAGAATTTAAAATTAAATGCAACTATCTCTGACTCTGCCTCTTCAGTTTTGACTGGATATTTATAGAGTATGATCCGTTCACTATGACAACAGAAAAGTCATGAAAATACCATAATTCTAAATCTGTAAAGGACCCCGTGAGTCTGTTCTTTTAGAAAAGGTCACTGGGCTAATTAGAAAAGTAGAAAAGTTAGAAAAGTTACAGTCACTTGTTTTATGTGTTTTATTCAGATTTTTTAGGTAAATCTGTGATGTTTTAACCATCTAGCTTTAGATTGTGATAAAATGGTACAGCAGGAGATTATAGTAAATGACAATTAAAATAAGATTAAAAAAGTACAACAAATGAACAAAGAATGAACATCAGCAGTCTGAAGGTGATATTTTCAAGTACCATTCTTCTCTGACCTACATTGTTGGTCATGATACATGATTGATGGATCTATTGTTGGTATCCTAAAGCTACAGAATAAAAGAAATAGAAAGTGTTAATGTTCATCAGATACACTGTGACACTGATTAGATGAGACAAAGATAGTCTGCCAGAGATAAGCAAGAACAACGCCTTGTTCAAGTGGTGCTTGTCAGGTCTGTTTCAAGTTTAAATTCTTCTCTGTCCCCTTCTTTTCTGGTTTATTCAACATTAATCTCAAATGACAAATACTCTCTGTTGGCGACAGGAGGCCAAGCACAACACAGATGCCTCATCTTGAGGGAAAAAATGGCAGTTAGCTTACTTCTGGTATCTATGTTCTGGTTCAGTGGTTGACTTTTGTGAAGCTCTAACAAGCTATGGATGTAACGGGTTTAGCAACAGTAACTGTATGAAAAGGTAAGATTTAAGGCACCATTATTAGACTTTCCATTCATTTGCACTGCAAAATGGTGCAGTTTGGGGAAAAAAAAAGTGCATGTGCTGTATTTTGAGGTTGTCATGGAGAGATTAGTACGATTTAAAAATGTTCGCACTTTAATAAATCTGTGAAGATTCTGTCATCCAGGTCTTTTGGTCAAGCTTGGAAGCCCATTTGGGGCTTCCAAGGTCTTCAGGGCTGTCCTGATATGTCCCTGTTCTGTCATCTTCCCTCTGTTGGTGGTGGGAATGGTTTCCAATTGTGTCTGGAGGGTTCCTATGATGCCTAGTTTGTGTTCCAGTCGGTGGTGTAAGTTAAAATGGAGCTATTTGTTGGTGTGTGTGGGTTTCCTGTAGACTTCTATGTTGAGTTGTCTGTCTTCAATGATGTGAACCGCGCAGTCCAGGAAGGAACATTTTCCCGGGTGAACTTAATGTTTCTGTCGACTGTGTTGATTTGGTCCATGAATGTGTTGATATCCCTGGTTTATTTTAAAGGGGACATATTATGCAAAACCAAGTTTTTAATCATTTGATAATGTACATTTTGCTTACATCTGTGGAGGGCCTATCAGCAGGCAAAGTGTAAAAAAAATGACTCAGTCATATTTTTGTGGGCTGCCTCAGTCTCAATACAGGAGATAAATCAGGCGGTTTCTGAAATCGGTAGTTTATGACGTCATTATTATAATATTCCAACCTTTCACCTGCATGTTGCCCCCCACCTCAGCTTATTCTGTCTATCTGTGGCAGACGTCATGGTAGCATGAGCGTCAGCGGCACACCTCCTGGAAGAAGTAGGTGGATTGCCTGTGTCTCATTTGCATTTAAAGAGACAGGCACTCTAAAGCGAGTGCTCTGAACGAGGCTGTTTTGGCAGGGTGATTGAACTGCTATTGTGCTTCCTACTTATGGTATTTTGACCAAAGCTTGTCACAGACATTACATAAGGACACCAGGGAACTAGTTTAACTTGTTGAAAAAGGGTATAATATGTCTCCTTTAACCCATGTGTCATCCACGTATCTGAATCAGTGACTGGGTTTAGTTCCCATGTATGAGTGTAGTGCTCTGCTTTCCACTTCTTCCGTGTATAAGTTCGCCACTATGGGAGACACAGGGGAGCCCATCGCGCATCCATGCTTCTGCCTGTAGAAAGCTTGGTTGAATTGGAAGTATGTGGTGGGAAGGCACAAGTCCAAAAGAGAACAGTTGTGGTCAGGTTGGTCCTGTCTGTTTTTTCCTCCCAACTCTTTTATTACACCTACATTATATTAATCTCAGTGCTCCCCACCATCAGTTAGAATTGATGAAGCCTTTTGGATGAGAAAAGAAACAATATTGAAACGTCAAACGTTTCCTCTTTCTCAAATACTCTTTTTTCAATGTTGGAAAGTGTTTCTCAAATGCTTCCTTATATTTAAATTATTTTCTTTTTTTAAAACACCAAGTAATATGGACTGTACAAAAACAAAAGGAAAACCAAATGAAGAAAGGGCCATTGTCTACTTATCCAAAGTCTTATTTGTCATGTTCATTGGTCTCCCTAAGCTGAATATGATCCAAAATCTTTTGCTAACGCAACTGGTGCCACATCATTGCAGTTATTCTCTGAGGGAAGTTTTATTTAGGAGCAGCTGGACAGAGCCTTAGTAACTCAATTTCACATCTATGTGAGGCAGTTTCTAGAAAGTGTGAGAAAAATAACACTTTCCAGAACTAGGGAAATTATTAATTTCTCCATTGTGCCAGAAGCTGTGGCTCAGGTGTACAATCCAGTTTAGTGCCAATGGTGGGTTGGTTGTTAAACCCTGGCAACATGTCAAGGTTTTGGACAAGATTTTGAACCCTAAGATGCTGCAATACAGCTTGTATTTTTTCAATATTTGTACGCACATGCACAGGGATTCAATGATTCAAGGAACTTTTATCATCATATCATGTCACATTTACATATTCATGACAAACAAATGCAGACTCAGTTGCGGGTGTAAGAAACCTCATAAATAAAATACATATAAAAGTCAACTACTTAAAGAACTACAAGTGTCAAAATATAAACAGCAGAGAGGAAAAATATAATCAGTCAAATGGTAAAACTGAATTCAGCTTTGCAAAACGCTAAATTCACATGTGAAACTGAGAGATAGTCTATAATTTTGCACGCATAATGAATGAAATATTGCTCTTTTGGTGGATAAAGTGTTTTTGGGCAGTTCAATGTGAGTTTACAGAATGTGGCTTGAGTTTATAAGTCTGACAGCTTTAGGGAAAAAGCTGTTTTCTGGTTTCTGAACCTGGTGGTCTTTTTCTGCCTGCAATAGGGGATGGGCGGAGTCCTTCATGATCCATTGATCATTTTCTCAGTGTGTTTGTCTCTCTGCCATATTTTCCTATAATTGATCAAGACCGAGGGACTGCATGTACATTTTATTGGCTTGTAGTGCAGCAGATGCTGATTTGTATGACTCCTCCTAGAAGTCTGTGTCCGTCTTTCCCCCAGCTGTCCACCCACGTCTTACATCCGGACTGTCATGCAATGCATCGCTGTCTATTGCCTGATAAAAGTTATCTGTGATCATCGTCACCAGTCTAAAATCGTGCACATAGCCCGGTCGGGTGGTTTACAAATTAAAAAGCACAGAAAAAGCTGTGACCCAAAGCAATGAAACATGATATTAATGCAGCCATGAATATATATAGTGTGCAACTATATTTTGAACCATTCAAGAATAATGAGCTCGATATAATCAACATAAAATGTTATTTTAATATGAAACTAATCGTAGGAAGTTATAGTAGAATGTCTTCATAAGCTACTTTTGTCCCACTGGAAGCATGTACCCACAAGGAACACCTCTCTTCAACACCTCTCTTTACAGAAAAAAACATGGCAAAAGGAGGGAATTATTCAGCTTGTGTTGGGCATGATAGAAAAGGAGAGACTAAAATGTTCATAGAGCGTGAAAGGAGTTGATGTGAAGAGACATTGTTCTTTGTAGTATTTCCTTAATGCTTTAAAGGAATCCCCAATGCACATAGAAACGCTTTTGCTCATCTAGCACCACTGAAGCACACAACTCCACTTGTCTGTTGCAAGTAATTATACAACTAGGAGTTATGGTAATATACTGCATCTGTTCTGATTTACACTACATTAACAGCTAATTAATTCATGTAGATTGAAGGATTATTGTGCACTTTAACATGGCAGAAGGGAAATAAATAAGATAATTAGGAGTACCACTTGAAGGAAAAAATATGACAGACCCCACTTTTACTGCTAGCTGATATCATAAAGATGTTATTGCAAACAATAGATATAACAAACACTTGACACAAATAGTCTCAATAAAGTTTGTAGCGTTACACTTATCTTATTCTTAGTATTGAGTGAGAAGTTCTGTCATACAGAAGGTCTCCAAGTTGTTGGCCTTTTCGCCCCCATTCACATATACCCTTGAAATCAGCTCAGTATTTGGTGTTGAGCACCAATTCCTAAATATAATGTTCTTTATTGTTGGTGTTATGCAGTAACATCCTCCTATTTAGTCATATAAATCCTCTTATTTGGTAACCTGATACAGAACTGCTTTATTAGCAAAAGTGTCACAATTTGAATTGCTTTCCCTGTTATAAAGTTTATCTTCTATGTATCATATGTTGAACATAAAACACATTTCTGGGGCCAATAAAATCCGCAAAGCTTAGATGATCGAGCTGGTCAGTTAATCAAACTCATCAATATGGGATATTTTTTAATATGTCCTTGTAGTCCACAGCAAAAAAAAAAAACAGCATAAAAAAATCTTGTGCCATGTTTGCGTAGAAAAATATCAAGACTTTGCTAACTCTTAGTTATATCATGGATTCGATAATAATGTATTAATTTCTGATGGCTGTTGCTCAGGAAGATTGGAAGGTCTGTGGTTAAACTCCGTGTTCCGCCAGGCCACATGTCAAAGAGTCCTTGGGCAAGGCTCTGACCTGCGTATTTCTATGTTTTTATGCGTGGGTAATGACATGTAATATAAAGTGCTTTGAGTGGTCAGTTTGACTGGAAAAGCTATATATAAGTATAGGTCCATTTTCCATTTATTTATATATAATTTATATTACAACATTTTTTAAGCTTTCACAACTATGCTAAAGCAGTACTTTTATTTGTTTTCAGTGTAAGTAACCTTGTAGACTATGGAGATCTTTAAAAAAAAATGTATACCTGAACTTTACATACCTATAGAAAAAATACCGGGATTATTTTCTCCTCATTGAAAATAATTTGGTTCCTCTTAAGGAACATACTACTTTGAGAACTAAAACTGGATACAATAATTTGGGTTTGTTTGCATTTTCATATACAGTATAGCAGAGGGGAAAGGCTGTAAAAAGGGGTATGAAATATAAAAAAGATATGGGCTATCAAGGGATATTCCCCAGATCAAAGGTAATTATGGGAATTACCTGGGTCCAAAATGTCTAAAACTCTACAGCACCTGTACTGCATACTGCACTGTGCAAAGATGCAACTGATTTAGCATGGAGTGCCTCATTCGATAACTGTAGGTCCTAAGTGGAGGAGACTTATTTTACTAGGTAGAGGAGGAGAAAATATATAAGAGAGAAGAAGAATAAAAGCAGGCACATTTAAAAGAGATTCTCTTTGGCACTTGCCCTTGGCCAAGTATTTATCTGACTTTAAACCCCACCCGTTGCAAAAAATTGCTCCCGTGATGGCTCCCTTGGAGCCTGCAGCTGCTCCCATAAACTCCCAAGACCAGTGTGGATTTCACAAAGTGGATTTAAAAATCCTTCAACCTGCCACTCCCACTCATTCACCCCAGGGCTTTTATCCAGCTCTTCACAACTGGTTACTGGGGAGTCAAAAGAGGGGAGGGTAGAAGAGTTTTTTGAGTTGGCAGTGATATTTGATGACAATAAAGGTGTGGGAGGGAAAGGGGAAGTCGGAAGTAATAAAGATAAAGGAAGGAAAAGTGAGAATGTGGGATGAGGGGATGAAAAAGGAGATTGGACATGTAGAAGTGGGGTGTGGTAAAGATGGAAAGTAGGAGAGATAAAGAGGCAGCTTGGATTGTGGTTCTCCCTTCTGGGCCCTCAGCTGAGATGCGCTGATTAGTTTGGAAGGCAAGAGCTTCACCGAGACAAAAGCAGGCACACTGTGAAACAGTTGGATGGTAAAGGAATGTGAATATTGCATTTGCTGTCTTTGTGGACAAGTTATTTTGCCTTTCTCTGACAGAAACAACAGCAATCCAATTAGTTATCTAAACCACATGAATTAGATCCACATCTTCCGCTTTGTCCTTTTTTTTCTGTGCATTTTATTCTTTCTTTCACACTTAGAAATGTCTCTAATCTATCTCTATCTCTATATTTACCCCAATACTACTTTGGAATTCCCACATTATAGTAGTTCGGAACCTGTTTGTCATTTATCATCAGAGATATTTGTCTGTGTACATCAGGAAATAACATACACTATCAAGTAAAATTCACTGGTCAAAGTTTGTTTGTTTGAAGGATAAGCTATCAATTAAACTTTAATCAAATGTAGTGGAAAGTTCAGTGGGCTCGGGCTCAGTTATTGATTTAACAGGTTATTTGATCCAAGTGGTTTCTATTCAGCAGTTCGAAAAGGACAAAGCCATCGACAGACAACAATACTACCGGCTGTACCCAGGAGAAGCCGTTCCCCGGCCTCCCAAAAATACACAAGGAAGGAGCGCCACTCAGGCAGCGTTAACTCTGTCACTTACGACATTCAATTCAATTTTTTCAATTCAATTTTATTTGTATAGCGCCACATCACAACAACAGTTGTCTCACAGCGCTTTCCAAACAGAGCAAGTCAGACCTTACTCTGAAGTTAATTACAGAAACCCAACAATTCCCACCATGAGCAAGCACTAGGCGACACAGGCAAGGAAAAACTTCCTTTTAACAGGCAGAAACCTCGAGCTGAACCATGGCTCAGGGTGGGCGGCCATCTGCCTCGGCCGCCCACATTGCCAAACATCTCGCCTTCATCATAGCTCCTTTGGTTGGCAACACACCACATCACATTGCTAACTCACAGGACTTATCAAGCAGGATAAAATACCTGACACTGGACACTGATGAGACCACGGTCTCCTATGATGTCACATCTCTTTTTACTTGCATCCCTTTCCACAGAAGCAGTTTCCACAGTAAGAATGCGCTTACTTCAAGACCACAATCTGCCAGATAAGACCGACCTGACCACAGACCACATCTGTTCTCTTTCGAACTTGGGCCTCACCCCCACATACTTCCAATTCAACCAAGCTTTCTATCGGTGGGATGGGGGGGTGCTGAGGGGTGGGGGCAGAGCCATCTTCTTTTTTCCCCCCCTTAACTCTTTTGTTACACCTACAGTATATCAATCTCAGTGCTCCCCACCATCAGTTAGAGCTGATGAAGCCTGTTGGATGAGAGGCTTGCCTAACTGAATTTTCCAAGCTTGACCATGACCTGGATGACTGAGAGTCTTCACAGATATATTTTTTCATACGGTCTCAGGCTAGATGATGGATTGCCGTAATTGGTGATATATATTCAGCCTTTAGTGCAAAAATTTGATGAATTATTGGAAACATTATACATGTGTATATACACATATATATATATATATATATATATATATATATATATATATATATATA
>CAJRST010002224.1:16822456-16848279 GCA_907169785.1 Menidia menidia | reverse complement strand
TATATATATATATATATATATATATATATATATATATATATATATATTGTACTATATTGTATTGTAACTAAGTAAACTATATATATATAGTTTACTTAGTTACATTACAAGTTTGTAAATTTGAGCATACAAAATTACATACTATAAGTAACTTGAATGTTTAACAGTGACTTCAATTTGAATAGTTTTTGTCTTACAGAAAGCATAACTACACACTACGCGTTGTAGTGGGATTCATGCAGGTCTTCCAACTGAAACAGACATTTCATATGTGTGTTTCTTATAAATTGCTCAGGCAGACTGCAGAAAAAAAACAAGACATCACATAAGAAAGAAATGTTTTGTTATAAGAGAGGAAAGACTTGAGGTGTTGTTATTTGAAACCACAAAGCCATTCTTAGATGTCAGCAACATTTTCTTATCCTGCAAGATGAAAACATTTAGATACACTCTCTAGCAATTATAGTTGGATAATGAATGATGAATCATTTTTATCCAGCAATCACCTTCACTGTCACATTTTTGTTCACATACCCATGAGTCAGGTTGCTCAAGCTAGTTTGAGCTAATCCACTTTTTATTTTATTCTGTCATTTGTTTTGTGTAGGGCTATGTTCAGGTGACATGACCACCCGTCTGTGAACTTCCACTTTATCTTGGTGGAGGGGTTTGCATGTCCCCGAGATCATGGTAGCTGTGTTAATAGGGTCTTTAAGTCCCTGGTATTGTCATCCAATGGCAAAAAGATCAGACAAGGGACCAGACAAAGAGCAGTCGATAAAACCACGACAGCATGAGGAACCCAGTTTTCCTTGCCTGAATGCTGGTTAAGGGGGCCCCCTTCTGGAGCCAGGCCTGGAGTTGGGGTACAGCGGTGAGGGCCTGGTGGCTGTTCCTTTGCCCATGGAATAAGTCAGGCTTAGCCCAAAAGGATAACGTGGACCAGGGGGGGTCTACGTCATCCTGAACTCATCACATGCAGTAGGGGACATACAAGATGGGTCCATGGCAATCTGGGCGGCAGCTGAGGAGGAGGACACTGGCGGTCTGAACCTCAGCTGCAGAAGCTCTCTTTAGGGATGTGGAACATCACCTCTAAGGTGGAGAAGGAACCTGGGCTAGTTCACAAAGTTGAGCAGCTCCAATTCGATATAGTCATATTTGATGCACAGTCTGGTTTCTGGACCCATTTTCTCCTTGTTTGTTGGGCCAAGCAACTGTGGGATATACTTATTACCCCCCAATTTGCCTCTGTTATGGTCTTCTTCGATGCGTGAAAGGGTAGCTTCCACTGGCCTTCGAGTGGGGGGACGGCTCCTGAGAGAACCCACCCTTTTTTGAGACCCTTGGAGAGCACTACTTCTGGTGACTCCCTCAAGGATAGTGAGACTTGGAAGGCTGTGATTAGGAGGATGCGCACCCCTGATTTGAATGTCAGTGGTAGTTTGTTGTCCTGCTTCTGTGCTCATCACATATTGTCCATAACAAACCTCATATAACACATAAGAGTGTCTACATTCACACATGGCATCAGGACACTCTAGGCTGCAGTTCGATGATCAACTTTTTGGGCTGTCGAGCTGACAAAGAATTCCTATTGGGCCTTTTTGGCTGGTGGGATTCAGCTTACAAGTATCGGAATGCCAAGCAGAAAACCGCTTTGGAGAGGCCATGGAAAATCTCTTCCCGATGCCCTCAAAGGGATTCAGGTTCACCATCCAGTAGCTCAGGAGGAGGAAGCTGTCCCCCATCAACACTATGGGGATGGGGACGCTGTGGAGCTTTGAAGACCTTCTTAGCCCCAATGAAATGTCTTCCAATGAGGAAGCAGAGCCTGAGATGTGGGCTCTTCTATCACCGGTGCTAAGATCTCTGAGGTAGTCAAAACGCTCCTTGGTGGCAGTGTTATGTCTCTCACCCCAGAGGATCAGGCTTTCCTACTTCAGCTACTGCTACTGCCCACGTGACCCAACTCCAGATAAGCAAAAGATGGATTTATCGATGGATGGAAGTCAAACTACAGTTTGTCATGTGTAATTGTAATCATAACTAAGTTTTACCAGCTGTAATTAGCAGCAAAGTTCTAAAGTTGAATAACTGTAGTGAATGTAGGGTTGTTTAACAGTCATGGCTACCTCCTTCCTTCTGCAAAGTGATTTTGCAAATTTGGAAAAGAGTTGGAAAAGATGTATTATGTGAGACACATTATGTAGAACCCCTTTTTTCTGTAGAAAAAAAATCTCTGTCCAATGTCATGGTTGAAGTTTGGAATTCATGAGTGTAGTCCAAGGAAAACTAAACTATTATTATCCAGACCAAATTGCAATATATTGTCTAACTACATTTTAGTCACACAAGTACCAAGTCTCAGTGAAAACTTTGTGACACGCATTTTAGTTCAGGTCTTGTCATATTTTTGTGACAATTTTATGGGTTTTGTTAATAAATTTGGATTATATGAGCATGTGTTTTCTTGAAACAACCTATGAGCTCATATGTGATTGTATTAGTTTTCCTTTCATTTAAATATCCAGATAGAATAACCTTGACCAGAATAAGTTATTAGTTATTCTGCTTTTATATATTGTGTAACGTTCTCTGTCCTCTTATCCTCATAAACCCCTAAACCTTCCACAACCCTATCCTTTTTATGCTGTCATTCTCCATTTTGACTTTGTCAATTTATTTAGTAACTGAGTACTTAATATTTACACAAATAGTTGTGTATGCTCCAAATACATGTGCATATGCAATCTGCCCTCTGGAGGTTGCATTACCCTTCATGGTTGACTAGCCTTATTCTCTTTCATCACAATGCTATTCTCTCCTCAGCATCTTTAGAAAGTCATGACAGTACCAGTAATAGTATGCTAAACATGGCAGAGGGAGAACATTGGGCACACTGGCATGCTGAATAATAAATGTAATGGGAACGGTATAATTTTCTTGCTTTCCTTGCAATCTATTCAGCCCAAGGTCTTTGAGTAAAGTGGCTCACCAAGCAGTTACTGATATGTTACGAGCAAAATTAAAATACACATTTAAACTAATAGACTTTAGTACTTGTCATCAAGCATTCATCATGTACTTTGACTCTGAATAGTTTACTTCTAAATTCAGATAAATGAATTAGGTTTTTTACAATTCAAGGATGGCATTATGTGAGGCCCTTCAAATTCAGTAGTCCACTGCATTGTTGAGGATGAAGACAGGTTATCCACTAATCACTTTATACAGATTTAAATACCTAATGATAATTTAGCCTCAATCCTTCACTTGAATTCTGTGGATGTCACTTCAAATTTTTAATAACTGTTCACGTCTTAGTGCTACATGCACGGCTCCATGAGAAACTCTTTTGGCGAGTTAATACTAGGAATAATGCTAACAATTATTGTTTGAGGATACTCTGGAGGGTAATATATACATATACATATATATATATATATATATATATATAATAAATAAAAAGTCTCAGGTCTTTTGTAGACTCCAACAGGTTTTCTTCCAGTGCTATGCATTTTGCTCCATCCTTTTTCCCATCAACACTGACCATCTCCCCAGTCCCAGTGAATGATGCTTCCACCACCATATTTGACACTGGAGATGTCAAATCTTTCAAAACTTTGGAAGAGTTTAGCACTACTACTTTCATTGTAATTTTAAAATTTCTGCTTTTGAACTTTATGCCAGAGTTAATGGTTGTGGAACCTGCAGTGAGTTGCCTTGGGATTGCTGAATCAAGCAAGTGCCAGACATGAACGATTGGTCCTTGTCAGTTATAATTATACACATTGTTGTATAACGGGGCCAAGCTGCGATAACCATGACTCCTAATGCACGCAAGCTTTCTGAGTCTTTGTGCTGTTCTCACCTGTTGATGTGTGTCAACACAGTCAAAAAGCTACTTCACAGACAACAGAACACGGTGCGAATGATGAACTTGGATGTTCCCTTGACACACACTCTATTTAGCTGCTGTCAGTGTGACCTATGATTGTCCCGTTGCTTAAGAATCCAACTCCCTGATCCAAAGACAGATAAAACCAGGAGCTGGAAGGTCAATCACTGTCTGTTGCAGGCGTCATCCGATGCCAACAATCGAAAAAGGCAGGCCAGAGATGAACAATCAAGGTCTAATCAAAGAGCTACTGTCCCCTCACAGTAGTACACTCAGTTTTCCAATGTGGTGTCCTTTTAAGCAGTTGTTTGAAATAATTTGGGGAATTTCTGTGGTTGACAGTTGTTTTACTTAAGGTAGAAAATGTGTAAATCAACTCTGGAAATTCAAAAACAGTTAGGCTTTTCTGGCAATGACTAAATTGATCTTTGTGCAGGACAACCTTTCCTCACATGCATTGAAATAATCCATTGCGTAGCTTGCCAGAAAAGACTTTAAAGATGATAGGATAATATCATGGCCCCCTCCTCACCTACACTGAACCCTACTAAGAACATGTTGGCCCTTCTTGAAAGGGACATTTTATAGAGATTAAAAACAGTAAGCCTCTCTTAATAGTGTCTGGGAGGGTGTGGTTGTGTCTGTGTGTCATCACTGGTGAGGTTTGGTGCAGCAAGACAGTCACTCTGAATTTCTTAAAAGACTCCTGAGAGTTATGGACCACAAATAATCACATGGTAAGTCTACCAAAATTTTAATGGTGCTGAGCCAAAAGAACCAATTGAATGTTCATCAAGACAGGGGAACGTTCTGAAACCCAAATTAAGGCTGTTACACCTACAGTATTTCATGGTGAACAGTTTACATCTTTCAGTGTTATTTGTAATGACAGACATTGTTTTTTACCACACTCTTTTTTATAAATTACATTTTACGTAGCTCATGACACATCTAAATTATTCTGCTGTTAAAATCATAACATACTGTAACGTAGTTACTCAAGAACCAAGTTTGTTTTTGTTTTCATGATCTAACTCTCCTGTCATTTCAGATCCGGCCCTTCCCTGTCATGCAATTACTCATTCCCCCTCACCTGCTTCTCTCCGCCCATCTCCTCACCTGCTGCTCATTAGCTCATTTGGCCTTCAGTATTTATACCACTCCCTTTTCACTTTGTCCCCTGCCAGATTGTCTTGTGTTGTTCCGTTCCAAGCATTCCAGCGTTCTCTTGTTCTGCCTGCCCGTTTTGACCTCTCGTTTGCCTCCCTGGATTTTGGATACCTGCCTGCCCCTTGTCGGATTTGTTTGCCTCTTCAACTGATCTCCTGGTTTTGACCCCTGCCTGTTTTTGGACTGAGTAAAGTGTTTTTCCCTAACTATTTGCCTGACTGAGTTGTCGTGCTTTTGGGTTCTCTGTTGCCTGGACCAGTGGTCCTGACACATACAATAACTCTGCTAAATATTATACAATACACACGTTGCCAGTTGTAAACTAAATTTTTGCGATTGAATAAAAAACTTGATCTGTAATTATCTTCGGCTTATGATGAACTGTCTGAAGGATCATTTGTATTTGTTATGAAATGATTTTAATTCATTTGGTTATTTCTTTCAGCAAAGCATTTGCAAACAGTTATTTCCATGCGTCAAAGGTTTGCCAAAAGCATGAAAAAATATTTAGCTTGATATTACCCTGAACCCTGTCGATATGCTAAAAATGTGGATAACCTAAGCCCTAATTAAATGTTGCAAATAGCTGAATTTGAATTAAACTGCTCTTTAAACCCTGACTGAGTAAAAGCTCGCTCACTCCTAGCCCTACTTTAGTTGTCCCTCCTCATAAATCTTATGCCATTGTTTTTCAGGTGTGTGCGGTAGCATGTAAGTAGTCCTCTGTGACTTCATTGCAACTGCATGTGTTCAACAAAACCCCAGCATGGCCCCTGATGGCCTTATTAACTTCAGCAGCAAAACTGGGAGTTATCTTGTTTGCAGTGTGCTTTCATTTGTTGCCATCTGTGAAATGACATGCTCTGTCTTTGAGACTCCTCAACATGAAAAACAGTTGTGAGCAAACAAAGAAAACAAGATTCACAGAGTTGCACAATTATCATTTAATTACATTAAAAAAATATATATTTATGTTTTGATGTTCATGTCAGAGTTGCCCTTTCCAACATGGTTTTCCCACTTTGTCTCCACATCACTGAAAGTTTGGCATTTACTGGATAAAAAAACAACTATACGCTTTGAAGGTAACAGCCCTAGTAAAGAAGCATAAAATATGTCATCTTCGTTTTTTTAGCCACAATTATTTTCTAAAGCTAGCAATTAAAAGCCAGTCATTTTGATATTTTCCCTTGATGTATTGACCAAGTGGTTATTGGCTTAACCTACTCAGGAATGCCAAATTTTGTTTAAATGAGGACACAGTATTTACAATTAAGATGTAATCTAACAATAAGGGAAATCATTAGTCAGACAGCAGTGATGACAGTATAGAGCAACTTGTTTAGTTGGTGTTAAGGACAACAGAAATGTTTGGATAAAGTTGAAAAAAAGTATCCCTAATAATGAAACAGCCCTTCAGCTAGTTTTGATGACATCTGGATAACACTTTTAAGGGAATCTTTTGAGTCAGCTGACAACCATTTCTTATTCCCAGCTCTAATTAATTGATGATGACTCTCAGCTTTAAGTCCAGAGGGTTCAAGCCAGCATTTTAGGAGATGGATGATTTCCTTACCTAGCAATATACTTTTTGGACGACATGTTGCTGTAGCAATGCAAAAATAGTTTTACAAAATGTGGTATGTTACTGTGTACTGTAAAGCTTTATGAAAATGTTTACCTAATTTCAAGCTTCTTTAAATTGTCATTGGGCAAAGCATTAGAGGTTTAACAAAAATAAATTACAAAACAGCAGTTTCAATTCTGGGCCAGAATATTTTCCATGAAAGCCAACTGTTTGTGAGCTGCAGCATATCATTTTGTAAAAATACTATAAATGTTTTTCCAACCCACTGCAAAATACAAAAGTAAGGTTTTAAGCAAACATGATCATCCTAACTAGACCAACTTTTTGTAATTAGGAAAACAGTACTGTAAGATGTCAATACAGACCTATGATAAAAGTATGACTTTTTCTCTTCAGTTACCATTTTTACCTCTCAGATTTGAGTTTGCTTTCTGCCATGGATGAGAACTGTATCAAGGACACAATACTAAAGTCTTTTCTCCTGCTGAGTCTTATTATTTACTGGCACAGAGAGATTAGTTGGACACAGATATTTACCTCACATCAAGTCTCCTATTACTCTCTTCAAAACCCATTATCATTTTGCACAGCAATGAGTAGTCCATTAAAATGACATAATGAGAAATAAACAACACAATACTGTAGAAAATGGTGAAAAAGGGCCACACTTAGATTACGATTCCATAGATGGATTGCTCTAGCTCAGTGGGAGGCAGAACTGAATGCCTGTGCATATTTTTTAGTCAATATTTATTTGGATACAATCAACCAGAATGTTTTACTTTCACGGAGAGTGCTTGATGCACAATCACAGCTTGTCGAAACAGTTTTATACAGTTTTTTTTCTTTTTCAGGGGGGTTTGGACTCTCTTACGGATGACTGAATCTCCTAGTGTTAGGCTGCCGGAGTGCAATGCCCTGTCAGTGTATAATGTGTTGTAATGCAGGCTGAATGTTGACTTGGCTCACTGAGCAGCAAATGGACGACTTAAAGGATGCTGATGTGGCTCTTCTGGGTCCTGACTGTTCTGTTTTTAGCCTGTGAAACTATTTTTTGTTCGATTTCGTCATATAGGTGTGCGGGCTTTTTACAAAAATAGGTTTTATCTTTGTATCTCTATCTGTCTCAAACTGCATCTATTTTCAAACATGTGTCCTCACATCTAACCTGATGCTTATTTAGTTTGGTGTGATTAATGCTTTTTAACCATAGTCTAGTGTAAATGTATGGATCTGCTTCAGTTTTACTATTTTATTTATATTATAGTATTCCATACTTAGTTAAAAAGTGGAAACAAAGTTATAAAGTCTCATTTTCTTATCATATTTACACGTTTATGACATAAGACTCTCATTTGTAGTAATGATTAGTGGTATGTATTTAAAAAAAATCTACATGTGCTATTTCTGAAATCAGAGAGAATAAACTACACAAAGCATCCAGTGAAACCCAGAGTGATGATCTGTCAGTTAAGAGTCAAAATTGTGTATTGATTTGACCACAGAGTGCCATTTAGTGGTGGTGATGTTTCGTGTTATCATCAGAACAGTCCAATAAGTGGTCAGCCTGTGGCTCCTCGTGAAACTATGACTATGGATTACGCTTTTATCATAGTAGTATTGTGGCTTGAAAAAAAACTCTTGTATTTATCGTTTTGTTATTTGTTCATAGACACAAGTACTGTGAATCAGATAGGTGTAAAGGAATGGGGATTTTTCTACCAATAACCTAGCTTTTTTGACAAAGGCATGGGGAAGTTGAACCATAAAACTGGGTTAGATTAATTTAGAATTTCTTTCTTTAGGATTAGTGTTGGTCATGTTAACCTGCCTTCCACTTAATCCCATGTATCCCGTATCTTCATACATTTAGACAGTACATGTCTCTTCAATAACAATACGAGCTTGTCATCATTGTCTATTGTAACGATTACCCAACCCACCTCCAGACACCTCAAGATTATTTCACTTGGAAATAAATAAAGAGAAACAAAGCTGATCCACAGCAATTGCACACAGATAACAAACAGCAATCAGTACACATTTATACTCTTCTTTGCACCCAAGTTGTTGTGATTATGGCGGTAAGTTTGGCTGACGTGACATAATTAATACTGTAATAAGTATTGTTGAACCTAGTAAAATGTATCGGTGTGTGTATAACCTTGATCGAAATATCTGATATGGTTTTAATCTCTATATCACAGCCAATCCGAAACAGATTTCCAGCAAACATTCAATTCACTTTATTGGTGTCTCATTTTATAAGTTTTTTTTTTTTTCCTCATCCAGGATGCTTCATTAATAGGCAAATTTTTACTATATATCCTTCTGTACAAAGTACAGTACAAATAAAGCAAGTTGGCTTCTTTTCATCCTCACAATCACTACCTTAAATTCCTCTCTTCAGCCATCAGTCAGTGAAAAAAAAAAGATTTCAATAATTAGAACCACGAGGGCTATGTTTGGCATTAAATATAATCACACAGAGTCATCTTTAGATTGTAGCCTGACTCCATTTATTGACAGATTATCCAGGATATTATACGTATACCGTATACGTATACCGTTTTCACTTCATAATAAATTATACAGAAGTGTATATCACATTTTAAAAGTACTATTTCATTAAAACAACCCAATGACATTTACATTTCGTATTTCTTAGAAATGTGGACAAATCAAGTCACCTGATTTAGATTATATTTCAAACTGGAAACACCTACAATAAGAAAATTCAGTGTTGTATTGTTTACGAGATTGATTCTTGTTATCCAGCTCACACTCAGGAATAGTTTTGAAATAAAACACAGCCCTGTATCAGTACTTTTCTTCATTCTGTCCTCGTTAGTTGTTGTCAGTTGAAAGTGAGTGGTCTTAATATCTGTATACTTGGAAGGAAAGTACCTCTGAAAACCGCAGGTAAAAGTTCTTACATAGTTAAAATAACCTACAATACGAGGATTGGATTTTTTTCATATCTTACCACCGGAACACCCAACCTCAACTATACTTTTGGCTTATGTGACAATAGTTACCCGTGGAGCTTTTGAGTCACCCAATTAGGGGGTATTGTGTTTGGTGGGGGTATGAACCGTATCCTTGTGCCTTCAGTTCCACCTCGGTAGTATTGTCAGAATCCTTCCTCTCCAGCTGACAGGGTCCTGCAAAGGTCTTTTAGGGCCCTGGAAGGCAGCTGATTTTGAATAGGTTAGGCTGCAGTTGTTTTTGTTACTTTTTAAAAGCTCCTCTTATATGTCTGCAACAGTTGTGAATTCTTTATTTTCTGTTTGTGTCTCCTATCACACGTATGAGGCACACATCCACTGAGCAATAACAGACACACTCGCTATTGCTTGTTGATATTGGTTCTTGTTTGATTGGTTTTTACCTTTTTCTTTCTTTTACCCCCCTTCTTACATAGCATACATATGTTTAAACAGTAATCAAAAGGCACTGTCAAATTTTCTTTAACATTCCCCCCTACTAGCATACTAATTTCTTATAAAGCACAATTATTATGCTGGCCATACAGCTTTTATTTTCAAGCTTTTCTTCCATCATGAGATCACTTCACCTCCTACCAACCCAGATTTTATCTGCTGCGTTAAGGTTGTTATATATTCTGTGAGAATCTAGAAATGTTTTGTTGTTCTCAAGGTGCCACTGACAAAGGTAGTGATTTTTGCTATTTCTCCAGTTCAGTTTGTATATTTTATATTAAACTTTGAACATACTGTATATGATGGCTAATCTCCTGTATTTACAGGAGCAGTGAATATTTATTTTCAAATAAAAATTAACAAAATAATCGTGCTGTTTGTCCCTTTAAAGCCTGGTCCAAGAAAAATAGGAAGAATATTGGATTTTTTTAGTCTGAAGTCTTTCTTTGGCCCCTCAACAACATATGAAGAAAAAAAACTGAAATTATTTTGATCAAATTAGCGTGCAATAAGTCAAAGATATATTTTGGTGCAGTCTTCTACTGGCTGTTATCTGAATGTGTACAACAGGGGTTTGAGCAAAGCTTTTACCATTGAATGATGCAAAAAGTCTCCTATGTTGTGTCGTATCTGAGGAGTGGTTGAATTTCCTTTTGTCTCCTTATGGGGTTTTTTACTTCCAAGTTCCTGAAACATTAGGGGAAGCTTGATTGGTTATCAGCCATTATTTATCAGTGTTGATCGATCTGGCTAACTGAGGTTCACTTGTTTATTTCAGGTTTTCCTGTTAAGTTAGCCCAACAGCTTTTTATTGGGTTCATTAACTTTTACTTGACTGTTATATTCTCATGCATTGTTCGTAAATGGTTTAGACCCATACAATACACTTGGCATTTGGTATGTTAAGCTTAATGTGAAGTTTGCTGTGTTTTCCACAGTGATTTACATTTGGTTATATCCCTGGTTAAATGGTCTTAGGCTTTCTGGCACTGTGGTCCAATTGTTTTGTGGTGTTTATCTTTAAATGTTTTAATACAGTTTTTGTTTTTTATTCATTTGCTAAAACATTCATTTGCTAAAACACATCTAAGACACGTCACGCCATTTTTTAGTACTTATCTACACACATTCACTAGTATATCCTAGGATTTTTATTCCTCAGATGGCGTTGTTTATTTTTAATTATTCCTCCATCCTCTTACCCACGTCCCCACATATGAAATCTACACAGTATTGTTTGACTTATGATGTTGTTCTCATATTTGTTTTTTTTTGTGTGTTGTTTGGTGCAGCTCTTCTTTATGCCACCATTTTCGGAAACGTGACCACCATCTTCCAGCAAATGTATGCCAACACCAACCGCTACCATGAGATGCTCAACAATGTCAGGGACTTCCTGAAGCTTTACCAGGTTCCCAAAGGCCTGAGCGAGCGGGTCATGGACTACATTGTGTCCACCTGGTCCATGTCAAAGGGCATTGATACAGAAAAGGTAAGACTAAGAGTCCATTGTTTTTTTTAATTGTTTTATTTTCCTCCCAATATTTAAGGGTTTGAAACTAATATCATAAACTACTAATCAGGTCAAGTGTGATGAGGTAACATGGTTGCAGATATAAAACAGAGTTAGATACATTTTGGAAGATTATCAGCCATCAACATGCTATGATCTTTATTTAGTCTTTAACTAGAAAGAAAGAATTACAATTCAGTTAAATCTAAATAAGTCAAAGAACAAAACCAAGCTAAAACCAAGATGAACAAAAAACAAGAAAACCTTAGAATGCAGGGAGAAAGGGTGAAAATAAGAAAAGAACATAAGAAAACATGACATACCGTGACATATGGCTAGGATCTGGCAAGGCATGAAACAAATGGATAGGTTTATGTAAGAACACTGATTACTGAATGAAGAGGAGGTAATACAGGGAGCACGGGGGAAGAGAGTAGAAATCATTACAACTCAGGAAGGAACTGTGGAAAGTGAAATTGGGGGAGACATTGGAGAAGAAAACAGGAAAAGAAGCACTTTACCAAAATAAAACACTAGAAACCAAGGCACAGGGAAACAGAACCTTGAAACAAAGCCTGAGAGCCTAGAAAATAAAGCAAAAAACACATAACTCAACAATTAACCAAGTATGGGTGATTGTAAAAACCAAACTCTCTTGTTGGAAAGCCGTTTCTCACCATTGCATATCTTCTGATGCAGTGAATCTTACGTGGTTTTTTAAGGAATATATCGATTGTTTTATGCTTCAGGGAGCAGGATTTGTTGGAAACTTTAATGTTTTACCGTTTAACTGTTTTAGGTCTTATCCATTTGTCCCAAGGATATGCGGGCTGACATCTGTGTCCACCTTAACAGAAAGGTAGCTATACATTTATTTTGGGCAGGATAACGCTATAGATATTGTGTCTCCATTTTATGAAAATCACTTTCACAATTGAGAATGTGGAGTTGCATATAAGGTCAATTCTATGAGAAAAACATGAAGCTAAGTGAGAGTATCAGGTCTTTATATATTACATCTTTGTTGTTTAAAATATGTTTAAGATTCATATCAGTGTATCTTTATATTTTGCATAGTCTATAAATCATAATTTCAATTAAAATGTTTTATACAGCACAAATCCAAAACCGATTGGATTTGTGTAAGTGTAAACACTTAAATGAACAGTGGTATAGTTCAATCCACTACATCTTCTTCATTTTATCTTATTCTAATTCAACTTAAGTTTACTCCTCCTAAATCAAATTTTCTTTAAAATTGAACAATTCTGTATGACATCACTAGTAAAAAGGTAAAGAAATCAAACAGAAATCACTAAATTAGTGATCCCAATATTGATATCTGCATTCATGGGGAGTGAAGTGGGGTGCATGAGCAATAGTGGTCATTCTATCATTGGAGGTTACTTATATTGGAGGTTAGGCATATTAGACTATAGCACCGTGCTATAATCTAAGATAATGTTTTCTTTTTTTTTAATCAAATGTCTGATCATATCAACAAAACCATCCATGATGGTTTCGATATCCCAAACCTATGGATTATTTCACAGAATTTAAAGCCATACCCCTACATTTATGAATTGCTTTTCAGTGACCATTTATGGTTTAGTGTGGCCGTGTAGAGCAATCGTTGAGGAGCATCTGTGAGTTATAAAGGAAAATTTGTGTATTGCTGTGCGTTGGCACGCTTTTATAAATAAGACCCTTGATTCAACACTCTTGCCTTGTAGATTGATTTCTACCTGTCTGATCTGATTTCTCCAAACGAAGGTTTTCAACGAGCATCCGGCTTTCAGGTTAGCCAGCGATGGCTGCCTGCGCTCCCTGGCCGTGGAGTTCCAAACCATCCACTGTGCCCCAGGAGACCTGATCTTTCACTCAGGTGAAAGTGTGGACACCCTCTGCTTTGTAGTGTCCGGGTCCCTGGAAGTCATCCAAGATGACGAAGTAATCGCCATCTTAGGTACGTGAATTTGCATGATTGCAAAAAATTGTTTGGCGAGTGAGAACATGAATGATGTACCATGACACTGTGATTTTAGAATGGAAGGATGGTTTGTCATGGGTCTACTCTTCAACTCTTCAGAAACCAGTCATATAAAAAAAGAAAAAAGAAAAAAATTAATAAAAAAGAAAAAAAAAGAAACCAGTCATAGGATGAAGTAGATATGGAAAATGAAAGATTAATTAGATATGGTGTGAATTTAATGTTGTTTAAGTAAACATGGTACATATTCTATGTATAAATGAGATTAAGATTTGCTTCTCAGGTGTAGACATGAACAAGAGTTTTAGTGTTGTTTATTCCTGCTGAGTACATGTTTTTTTTGTTGATGCATACATTGCTTAATGCATTCCTGTAAACGACATTGCAGTTAGCGTTCTTTATTTAAAAAAGATTGCTTTCGCAGCTCTTTCTTTTTACTTACTAAGAACATAACTTGGTCATAAAATATTATTTTATTGTTCAGCGTATTAAATCACCATTGTGAAATATAAGCTCACGATATGTCTTTGGGATGTTTTCTGGATATGAGGGAATAAGCGGTATTGATAATGGATGGATGGATGTTTTCTGGATTTTGATGGTGGTTGTGTGTTTCTTAATTCTCTCAAGACTTGTTTCGGAAAAATGGAAATGTCCAAAACAAGGCTATTTTAGGATTTGTAACAATAAACAAGAAATACAGGTACTGCAAAAATAATGCATAGGACTTACATAAACAACTGGGTAGAAATTACTTTAATCTTGGTCAGTTCTAATTACATAATTTCAGTTTTCATAAAAAAGAAAAGAAATGACAAGATTTCAACACTGTTTATAGGTGTGAGTGGTTAGACATTTAAATTTAGTTAATCGCCAATGCAGCACTCTTTTCTACTCTTTGAAAAAAGTATTTTGTTCAGATTTAAAGGACGCCACTTTCTGAAATGGATTGTACATGGCTTTTCTGAGCTTGCCAAGTCTTACTTTATGCTATAAATGAGACATTCTCATATTACTTTAAGTCAAACATGGGCACTGTAACATCTAAAAGAGAGGACTGAACAATCCAATTAGATTTCATGTAAAAACAAATAATAAAAAAAAGTTTTTTTTTTTTTTAACAACCCCAAGCATTTGCATTATTGCTGGGCTCTGCAAACATCATAACCATAAAATGATGGATTATGGTTATGGATCCTTAGTGTGGATCCTAAGTCCTTAGTAGATTATCTGGATGTTTCTTTGATTATTTGAAGATAATGTGAAGATAAAAATAGTATATTAACATACAGGACCTTTGCTGTCTGATCTTGCCAGTCTCTCAATCTTTTATATTTGTTTTGCCTCTCAACATCCATAAGATCTTTATAATTACTTATCAAATAAAGCAGCAGTGAGAGGTTAATAAAAAACACATTCAATGTTTTCTAAATTGCCTCACAGAAAAAAAAATCAACTGTTGTTGCAACAAAATAAGATTTCAATGTGGCTTCCATAGATCTCTGGGATGTTTCTCTTCAGATAAATTGACCAAATTTGTATTAGTAAATATTGAAAATTAGACACAATCCTATACTTGTTATCTGTAATACTATTCAATATGAATAATGAGCAACTCATAATTTCTCAACAATCATTTATATATATTTATTTTTTTACTAGGCTTTTTTCAAATGATGTCAAGTCACCATGAAGACATTTAACCAGCCAACTATCCACTTCAATTTGTTTTTATTAATTTAACCCCAGAGAACAAAAATGTAATCTCAGAGCTGTTCCACGATACAGTCCAATGCCAACTTTTATAATGAAATTAGACCAACAGATAATTCAACTTTTCAGATTTCGACATAAGCCGATAAATCTAGTCCCCAAAAGCTGATGATGTAAATACAAATTTCTTTGGAGGTTGGAAAGGAAGACCACTGTAGTAAACAAAACAGATAAGCTTGTTGCACTCGGGAGGATACAAATAGAATATTATGATTCTAGCCAACTTTGTGAAACAGTCATCTCAGATCCCAGATTTTTTTTGCACAGATTATACCATTGGTGTTGTATATACTAGTGTGGGACAAGTTACTTTGTGGTTCTATATGTGTATCTATATTTATATATATATATATATATATATATATATATATATAGGTAAATTAATATGAAACCGAGCAAAAAGGCATTGAGTAAGACTTGTGCATGTATGTGGGTATAGACAAAGATATTTCCTATTAAATTAGTTTTTTTCCCTTTTCATTTTGACCCATTTGACCATGTTTAGCCTGCTTCTTCTCAGATTAAAAAAATAATAGTGTGTCAGTGCAAGACTTCAGGTTGAAAAATAACAAAGTAAAGTAAAAATCAGAATAAAAAAAAATCAGAATATCTATATAACAATAGATAAGTGAAAGTGTTTACGGACCGCAGGGAATTGGAATGGAAATGGAAATAATTTATTTGTAACAAAAATAAGATCATGAAAGAGAAATTTAAAATATATATTCCGTGGGGATATGAGATAAAAAATCTTTGAGAGGTAGGTTAAACTAAAAAAGCTTTTAATAAGTATGATCCATTGACCATTTAACAACCGATCCCAACATAGATAGCATGAAAATTGAGAAGAGTGGGAAAGATATCAATCCTGTGGATATCTAACCCCAACCATAGGCTCAGGGAACCATCAACATTATGTGTTAAAATTTGGTGTAAAGCAGGTTTTGCATTAGCAACACATGTTACATTTGACATTTTTCCAGTTGAGGGAACTGTGTACTCTTTGTGTTTAATACTTAAACCTTTAAAGCCTGATCCATTTTTTTTGTCCTTTTTTTGGCCTTTTTCCAAAAGATGAAAAAAACTAAATTAGTTTTGAATATTCATAATTTATTACCATGTGTTAAGTCAAAATTGTCGTCGTAAAGCCTTCTACCCACTGTTATCAGGTATTGTGTACAATAGGGGAGCAAATGAGGGAGCAAAGTTTTGCTTAAGGTCGCAGATGCAAAAGAGTTCAGATACTGTATTTGTCAAAAATGATACTCATGGCATTAAAGGGGTTAATCAGCAAACTAAAAGAAAGATGCAGTATGGAGAGCGGCACGCATATGAACATCCAGAAAAAAGCACAGTTGTACACAATCACTGTGCAGTCTGAAAACATCAAACTAGAAGCCACCATGATTAGATGCTTGTCTGACAGTTTGGTGTGAAGTTGACTTTTGAGATGATGTAACTCTGTATAACTGCCCTACCATGCTGCATGTAAAGCATAGAATAAGTGTTTGGTTTGTTTGTGAGGATTTCTTCCATGAGCAAAGCATAAATATAGTCTAAAAACATACGAGAACCTAGTCAATTCCATTTTTGTTAACCAGTAATAAAGTCAGTGTGTTGCTTGATCAGTTAAGGCTACTTTGTTATGCTGAAATAAACTGCTCCCACTATAATCCATGTATATGCACAAATGTGTACAATATGTAATACATACTCTATGGGTATGGTAAATACTCAAATGTCAATGTTGAGTCTAAGTTAATCTTTTACATATAAGCTTTGAGAATGTGTTTTTAGGGGATAATACTGTATCAACAGTAAATGGACAAAGGCAAGTTTAGATGTGAGAACAAGAGCTTGAGCAATGTAAAGTAAATGTTTTAAAAAAAATGGGCAAATACTGCGGCAGCTTCTGAAAAAGAGAAAACTCCTAAAGGTGAGAACCAAAATGTACCTGCCCATCATCCAACAGCCATGTGTCTCATTTACTGTTTAATGCAGGAGGAAGCTTTGATGTGTAACAGTCAGAGGAAATCTCAGCCAGTGATGCCATTTTTAGATGAGGCTTGCTCTAATGTATCTTGAGTTGAGAAACCATCAATATTGTAAAGCTGAATCTGCATTTAGGCAAGCACTAACTCGACCGGAGCTGAAAAACCCTCTGCCTTCATCATTAGAGAAATATAGACCAAATAATCATTCATAGCAAATTACATCTAAGATAAAGAATATAGGCCCAAAGCCCAGCTTGTCCAAATACTTTCACCAAAGTATGAATAAATACACATTCTTATTTCGTCCATCTTCAGCAAATGAAACCCACTGAAAAGAATCAACAATAAGATAGAAATTTCCCCAACTGAAATATGTTTATTATGGAACACGTAAAAAATTTAATTAATTGAAAAAAAATCAAATTTCATTAATGGCATTTGTAATCTGCAGATTCTAAACCAATTCAAATCAAACTAGCTAAATTATTTAAAGATGTGTATTATACCATACCAATTCAGTAAAACAAGATTTCTCTCCTGAACTATTCAGCTATAAATAAAACAGCAAATAAACATCAAATACATACACAAGTCAAACATGGGGTTTCTGAAAGAATGTTCCAGGGTTGTACCATTAAAAAAATAATAATAAAAATAAATAAATAAACGTTTCAGGTCTAATTTTGAATGGGTGTCTGTCAAACATCTGGCAACTGAAGACCCTGTTTTCCTACTCCAGAAACTCCAGTAACCACATTCTTTAAGGGATCATTTTATATTAAGTGAATGAAAGCTTTAATATGTAGAAATAGTATTAATTTTTCTCATCTACATAATTTCTGCAGCATTTTGAATATGCTGGAATCCATACAGTTTTCGGTAATATCACGATCAGAACAAAAGGACCCAAATGCACGACTCCAGGCAAAGGATACTCATAATCACAGTTAAAGTAAGAGTATGAGTGAGTTAAAGAAACCTTTTTGCTCAACAGAACTAAGACACTTTGTCAGCTTGGCTACAGAGTTGAAAAGATTGAAAACATTCTCTTTCTTCTCTAAACATTGATGGAGAGTAAATGAGGAGCTCACTTATAGATAATTACACTTTGTTTCCAGAGTGAAGTTGCTTAAATTAGCAGAATGCAGCATCTTCAAGTATTCTTGAAATTTCCTTTCAAGAACAGAACTTTTTTTACTCATTAAAGTGACATTATCTAGTGTTGTGCACATGGACACTATATTTTTCAACCAGAAAAGGAGAAAAGTCATTAAAAAAATATTTTTTTGCTCACTGAAATAGACCCATAATGACAGAATGTTATTAATGGGTAACTAATGGAAACCTTCCAGCATTAATGTTCTCTATATTTCTTATTGTAGACTATTCAGAAGGTAAAAAATGACTGATTTTAAGTTTTATATACATTTTTTACACATATCCTGTCTTAAATTAAAAGATGGTGTGCACTGTCTATGGTCCAATTGTTTATTTATTTCATTGTTGTTACGAGTTGTCCCACTAGCTCTAAGTGGTTTGTTAAGCACTATAGATTTCAAGAGATACAGCCTGGGGTAGGAAAGGATGGAGTGCATTAGAGTGGGTCACTCCGTGTCCAGTTGACTCTGTGTATTTTTGACCAGGGCATGTCACAGATATTCATTTAACACCTCAGAAAAATTGGGGAAGGATGTGGATAGAGGTTGTAATGCGTCTCCTTTAGAAGATAGCTGACAGCCTTTGATGGGCCTCAGCTCAGGATTATTATCAATGGATGAACGTCATGGTTTATGGTAGCTGATGCCATCTAGCTGGTGAAGTGAAAAGATATTGTGGCCACTCAGGCCCCCATTAGATCCTTGTAGGGTTGCAGTCACTAGCTGCATGGATTTACCTTAGACTCCCAGGAGCGTTAACAAGAAAGGCTTTGGTCATCATCCTTTAAGCGTACTCTTCCTACCCTAACAAGATCCCTCCCAGTCTTTCCAGCACCTCCAGTCCCTCAAGATATGGAGCAGCCTCTCACATAAGTTCTCTTTTATAACTGAACCTTCATCACCAATTGTAGGGACAATCATTGAGAGATGATTGATAATCCCATCATTCTAAGCTTGAAAGACAACCCCTTGAAATGATTGCATAAATGGGGAGGTGTCGTGTTGGGGTACTTCCTGTTCAAACTCCTGTCAAAGTTGAGACGTTTGTTTCTTTGGTTCTTGCAATGAATTCTGCCCTGGTTTATGTAAAGTATCCCAGTTTTACTACTATCTCAAAGAAATATAAGGGGCACTTCCTTACTACCTCACACACTCATTCCTGTGCTATGAATCTTCTTCCAAGATCAACAAGTCCCAATAGATTACCTTGTCCACCCCAAAGTAACAGACTATGGAGAGATACATTTATAAATCTTCGGCTGCAGGCCTAATCCGCTAATTTTAATCTCCGAATGGTGCAGGGTTTTACTTTGTGAGGAAGAGGGATGGGTACCCTCATCCTTGCATTGATTGTTGGGGCCTTAATGATATTACCATAAAAAAAAATTATCTGGCCCTTACGTCTTCAGCATTTGAATTACTGCAAGGAGCTGCCATTTTTACTAAACTTGATCTTTGCAGTGCTTATCACCTAATTCGCATCAAAGAGGATGCCGGGTTGAAGACAGCCTTCAGTACCTCTATGGCACTATCATGCAGTTCCACCACCAATCAATGATCTGGCTGTTTTTCAGGCTCTAGTTAATGATGTGTTGAGACATGATCAATAAAAATGTATTCATCTGCCTGGGATGACATGCTCGTCTTTTCCAAAGAAACCAAGGTTCATGAATTCCATGTCAGATCTGTTCTTCTCCACCTGTTATAAAATCAACTCTTTGTCAAGGCAGAGATATGGAAGTTTCACATGGCATGCATTTCTTTTCTAGGCTAAATGGTTTTACTTTTAGCTGCGTTCAATCAATAACTACAGTACGATTGCAGCACTTTTACACGGCCACACCTCTCCCATGACGCTTTTCAAGTGGGACAACTATGCAGAGACAGCTTTTCAAAGGCTTAAGAAACCTTTCATCACTGTTCCTACTCTACGTTAGCCTGACCCCTCTCTTCAGTTCATCATTGAGGCTGATGCTTCTGACTCAGTAATGAGAACTGTTCTTTCCCAGAGTGATCTTAGTGACTCCTATGTCCTATCATTTTTTTCACAACTCACTGCGGAACAAAACTATGTTGGGGTAACATAGAGCTGCTCAAACTTAGCTTGTAAGAATGGCAACATTGGTTGGAGGAGATGGGGCATCCACTTATTGTCTAGATAGACCATACAAATCTCGAATACATAAAAACAGCTGAACTTTTAAATCCACATTAGGTCAGGTGGTCCCTCGACTTTTGTCTTGCATATCGTCCAGGTTTCAAGCCCGTTGCACTTCCTGGTTACATGCCTCCTAGGATGAATTGTCACACCCTAGAAAGGATGAGTTAATCCTTCCTGCTCAGCTCAGGTTAGCTTTTTCACGTTTGAAGTCGGAGGAGGGGTAATACGCAGTTACTTTAATGTCCTCCCCCAGTGAGTGTTCAGTTTTTGAAAACAAAAAAGCAGATTAATCTGGCTTTTTTTATCATAATGTTTATTTTTCTGGACTGTAATTCAGAGCAGCATTTTGTCATCCAACAATCAATATGTCAGTCCTGCGTGTATGAAGATGGACCTTCATCCACATATAAGCCCTACATCGCTACAGGATCCACTAATAAGACTTACTTGGGGGTGTTTGATGTTGAATAGATCAGAAGGGGAATATATTAATAAGAATATATTATTGCTGCAGTGAATGATGAAATCCAATCTGCCACAGGGATGTTGCTGTAAAATGTTTTCCTACAATGCATTTTCAAAGCCAACATCAGATAATAGAGATATAGTTTTACAAAATGATGCAAAAAACAAAACAAAACCTAATGACTATAAAACATTGCTGTCTGGAAAATAACAGATTGTTAAAGCTTTGCTCACAGAAACCATAATTTACTTCAAGTTGATTTGTCAAATGAATCATTGTGTAACCATTCAAAAAATTACTTTTAACAGCAATAGTGCCCTTAAGGTAATAAGGATCATTATTGCTGCTGTTGATGGGTATCAGTGTCACCAGGCTACGGTATTATGACTTTCTCTCCATCCACACAATTCAAGATAATAGCCTGACAGAGGTTACCGCAGCATCAGCACATCAGCTAAAAGTAGCCCCCAAAAATACCTCTTACTCAATCTGCCGACTGCGTAGTGTGAGATAAAGTAATATGAGGGCACACACTCACCCACAGGCAATTTCTTTTTCTGCAAATATGGGATACGGGAAGAAAATAAAACATTTGTCATGATGGAAACTTCAAGTTTGTGCTTAGGTAGACGAGAATATCTACAGAGAAATTATTTGTCATTGTGGGTTTATTGAAAGCTGATACCCTCGCGTGAATGAAAAATATGAGATAACACTGCAGCCAGTACTCCAGGATTCCATCAAGCCCACATAAGTTTGAACAAATATTGTGGTACATGAGGCTGGGTTGACACATAAAAAATACAAGGCAGTGGACTAAGCAGAGAGAAATATACAGGCGTTGCCTTTTTCTGCCACAACTTATTTTTGTCAAGACTCGGGACAAAAGAAAAAAAGGTCCCCACAAATTGAACACTGAATATATACAGTGTTTCAAGACCTTTAAAAAAATCATTTATTTGATTTTCTTTCACTGAGCTATCTAAAACATTTCTGTAGTACTGAAAATATAGATTTAATATCTTAACACTACTAGAAAGATTCACAAAAAGGAGGTAATGTTGATCCTTTTGCTTGCTCTGATAACTGCTTTTAAAGCATATCATTAGGGATTAAGATAAAACTGTTAAAACTATACAGTTCATGTTGACAACTGTCAAATCAGAAGCACATATTTTAGGATTAATTATAAGTAAGAGAAGCTTAGGTGCAAGTGAATATGTAAGGGTTTATTCAAATGCCAAACAAGTAGAATAGCCTCAAACACTCTGCCCTTAATTTTTGCGGATCCTGATAAAATACCTCGACAGAGCTTAAAAATCTAATTCAGTCAGTGACCAGAAAAAGTTAAAAAGTCCTTGAGCCATTAGTTTGTCTAAAATTCTAAAATTGTGTCTTTATTGTAACAACTTTAGCATCTATAATGCTAATCTGTATATATATTTATCTGATTAGAGCATCAAGAACTGTTCTTTCAAAGGTCTGGTGCTGCAGGTGTCTTCCTGTAGAGAGTTTTGCTTATGTTTTACTTCCTATTGTCCAAAAAGGTATAAACAGATGTATGTGTCTGTTATAAGAATGTAAGGATTTTCCCATACAGAATTAATAAGGCATTTCAGTTCTACTTTTACATACAATTTTATTTTTGAGAAATTGTACCAGTCTTTTCAATATTGTAATCTAAAAAGTAACTCTTGGAAAAATTCAGAAAGGGTCTGATTTCAATATTTCTCCCTGCAATGCTAGATAGTTTAGTTTTGTGCTGCATTTAAATCAAACATATTTTCTGCATTCTGTTACAGCACATGGTCAAATTCTGCAGAAATTACTGTTTAATCTATTAATTTGTAAAACTTTAGGTCAGGGGAGATAAACTGGCAGCATGTCCAAGGTTTGCTCTGCCCTCTGACAGCTTGGTTAGCATCCAGCCCCCCAAAAATTGTGAGAGCAACTACATCTAAAATAGAAAAAAGAGACCCATGGCAGTGTTCGCTGCATTGAAAACTCTTAATGATGATAATTTGTCACCCTTTCTTGAGAATTAAAAACACAATCCATGTGATGTTGTTTTTTAAAGCCAGCCAGGCAGTGGCAGTTTTTAGCATGCCGTCTTTAGATGTAACCAAGATAACAGACAACATAATGTCCACAGAAGGTGGCGGCTTCCTAGTAAAAATATGTATTTTGTACTTTTGTTGGACCCAAAATAGTGACGTTCCCAGCTAAACCAATGGACAACCAAAGGGATTTTTAAGTGTTGGCATATAATGGACTCTATACGCCTTCTTCTTATTCCTCTTTCCTCAGGACATGATATGTTTATAAATAAATTCATTTTAAGCAATGGCTGCTCACATTCCAAAATACTGATATGAACTGAAATGTATTCTTGACGTTTGGAAGAATGTTCCTTGGCAGGATGCCTTAAAGGCTTATACTAATGGATATGGAAGAAATTATTTTGTGGTATTGGTTAGAAGACTCGAAACCACAATACAAGAGTAGTGACCTGTAAGTATCAGTATCTTAAAATAATGAACGTCTTCAATGGAGATTCATGCAAATGGACTCCTAACAAAAAGTATGAATACTTTAATAAGTTGGTTGTTTTGATTTGTAAATTAACTAAATTATTACAAATACATTTCTATAATGATATTTCTCTGTGGGTTAATTTAAAAAATGAATCTGAATCATACAATAATATATAAAGCCTAAAATTTTTTGAAAACTTTGTCAATGAAATGGGAATGGATGTGTCAGCAGGTGTTTGTCAGTTGGGGGCACTTGCCTATGGAGCCACTTCCACAGATACATCAGCAGGCAACAATCAATACATTTATGGACACAAAAATACAAAAGATTATTTAGAGGATTTTAGCTAAATCTACAATAATTAAGAATAAAATGTATGTACCTTTGTCCTTATCTCTCTCAATGTACCAATACTTTCCAGATAACACATTTTATGTTCCTTACAAATGAGTAAGTATATCACATCACAGGATATGATCTCTTACAAAATATGAAGCACTCAGACAGAATGACAAGGGCAGTGATATTACTGGTTAATGAGTTATCTGTATCATTGCAGAACCTAAGAAAATGGTCACTCCACTAATGTATTATGTGTATCTGTATCCATCTCCAACTATCAAAGTATAGCAATCCAGTATGCCTAACCTTGATACAGCAGTGTCATGCACAGTGTATGTAGCTACTCCAATCATAATCCCCAGCTCCCACTTACCCGTGTGACTGTGTCTACTGCTAATTGGCTGGAGTTGTGGTCTCTAGGGAGCTTATTCCAGATGAGTCCCTCTGCCCGAACCTCAGTTAGGTGTCCAAATATAAAGGGCAATCTTGCAAACACAAAAAGGTGGTGGTTGGTGGGATCAACAGGAGATCAGCAGTTACAATGGCATGTGACCTTTGCCATTTTTGCAATATCGGAAGGAGTTACAGCAGCCTATGGACAGTGAGGACTTGTTTTATTAATATCTTATCTGGGTTATTTGTCATAAATACGGAGCTGGTGGTTGGAAGAAAGTTTGACACAGATTTTCTTATTAACAAAGACTTGATGTTTTTTTCCTTAGGAAAAAGAATAGTATTTACATTTACACCGCTAAACATAAGTTACATTTCACAATACAAGTAGCGTAATGTTTAATAATTTTTCTTTAATTTGGTCATTCTTTTAAAGCTTATGTTATACTGCATTTTCTCTTTTATACATTTCATGTATAAAAAAATATTTGAAGCATTATAAATTAATTACATGTATCAAATGCTGACTTCATATGACACTTAAAATGTATCTTGCATTTATTATGTTTTTTTGGTTTTTTTTACCATAATCCAAACAATTGTGTTGCCTTGGAGACATTTTCCAGTGTAAATATATATTTATCTGCAATGGATGATTAGCATGAATTTATGCTGGCACTTGATAAGTCAAGTGTCCAGGTGGCTGCAGTTGGTTTGGGATCAATGAGGGAAAGGGAACTAATTTAATAGGTGCTACACTGAGCCTTGTCTTTCATCTTTCAAATCAAATGGCATTTTCCTTTCCTGTGGCTGTACGGCTTCTGGTTGAAAACTATCCCCACACTATTGCCTCATTTCAAAGTAAAAGAAAAGGCTTCCTAAGACATAATGTAAACCATTGAAACTATTTAAGAAGAGGTTCAGTAATTACAGGATGGCATTAATTACATTATCGTCACTGTACAGTTGTATAAGTGAAATATTAATAAGATAAATACATCAATAATTTACTTCAGCATATGCTAGGATTAGTTCTTCAAGTTTTATCATGAAATGCACTAAGTTTGTATACTTTTTTTAAAGACCTGGTAAGCCATTCCTCTTTCTCACTCAGGTTTTGGTTAATATGTGAACTTTAAGTGTGATTTTGGAAATATAGCCTTGCCTTCAAACAAGAGAATAAACACAAAAAGTAGAAAGAATGTTCCACATTGTTATATACTTCTTTGAATGTATAGATTAGACATGCTTTTTCTAAACAATAGGGACATTCGAAGCCAACTTTGAGTTGCGATAAGACTTGTAAATTAAAAGAATGAAGGTTTCTGAATGTTGACGGTGAGTTGTAAAATCCATCCATCCATCCATCCATCCATCCATCCATCCATCCATCCATC
>CAJRST010002224.1:16689581-16798333 GCA_907169785.1 Menidia menidia | reverse complement strand
GTATGGATTTTCCAAATTTGCATGGAGGGAAGATTAGATTTATTCTTACATATCTTTGGGCATGACCAGACCAAACAAAGACAAACACACATTTGATGCATGTGCAAGCACAGTGTGAAGGTTTTTTCCTGATTTGGACCCTGAAGGCTCTCAGGGAGATGTTTGCTTTTCAAAAGACAGATCAGTGGGTTTATCAGCATTGGAAGTTGTTGTGTGTTGTATAATAGAGATGCTTTCTTCTCCTCCCTCCAGCATTCCTTTTACAAGACAGTCAAAGAATTATATTCAAGAAAATGATCTATAACAAGAGCAATGTACGGTGTAGCTGCCATCATGAAGGATCTGTTCAGTTTAGAATGAACATTTTTACGCTAATAATGCTTCTTTATTGTCATTTCTTGAGTTTTAATGAATTGCAGGTTGTAGAAAATGGGCTGATCAAAAAAGAAAAAAAAAAGCTACGTGTCAACAGATGACAAAACACATAGTTTTGGGTGGCTATATTGAATTTAACAGGTCAATTTACAGTTTGTGTTGGAAAGTTTGCGTTCGGTAGACAGTCATCTCCTCAATCAAACATTGTTCCCATGTGACATAGAATTTGTCAATATCTACTCTTGGACCCCAATCACAAAATAATTTGCAATTTGCTCTCCCATAAGAATGTGTGATAGACCAGTCTCAATTGGAAAATGTGCAATGGGCACAATGTTGTAATATCACAGTATATAATTTTTAGAGGAAAATGTATCTCTAGGTTTTTGTTTTTTGTCAAGCATCTTTTATGTGACATGATAAGAACACATGGTCTTTTATATGTGTGTCATAGATTTCTATTAGGCCAAGATTAATCTACCACGCATCTTAAAAAAGGAAATGTTTGTAGAACATTTGTTTTCCTTATTTTGGTTCAATTCTGTCTAAGCTAAATATAATTAGTCTTCATACTTTTTTGTAATACTAGAGATGGATAGTACCAAAGAGAAGAAATTCAGAATTTGGAGCTGCATATATAGAATAGAAGAGTCTTAGGAGTGTATGCCTAGAAGAAATATCTAAACTGTGATATGTTTTTCTGGATTTTGTGGACCAAAACCTTATCATTATAACATACATCAAGTAAACATTGTCTGTAGTTTTTCTGTCAGATGTGGCCATTGATATTGATGAAAGGAGCTATGGAACATTAATACCTACATGTCAAAAACTTTTAAATGTTCCTGTCATTGCATCATAGGATGTCCGGTGTCAACATGGTCATTGTAGGCCTTGGTCGCAAAGATTTATAAGAAGCAAGAGGGGATAAGTGGAAAGTAGCAATCCCCAAGCCAGCTCCTATAGACTCTTCTTGTTCAACATTTTCTTTGCACATTTCTACCTGTACCTCTCTCTCTTAATTGGTGGGTTAAATGACTTGACTATGGTTAGAAAACATGAAACTTGCATGCTAAGACAAAAAAAATGTAGCCAATGCGCAGAAGGCCTAATATTGACAGGAAAAAATGTTTGTAAAGATACTGTGTTAGAATTTTCCTGTCACCAACAGTTCTGTCCACAATTTAGCTTATGTTGACACTTTTTAGTGTGTTTTTATGTCATTCTATTATAGTCAAATCACAACTTAGAAAATGTATTATGACACTATTTTTTTAAGATGCAAAATTTCCCCCTTCACATTTTCTGATGAGACTGGAATATTTCTTTCTAAGCAATACATTATCTACAAGAAAGGAAAGCAAGATATCATTTTTGTAAAAACCCACCAAACTCAAACTGCAGATGATGTCAGAACTAAATATAGATAAATCCCACCCAACTTCATCCTTTCCTTTATTTTAATCCAAAGAGAGGTTGCAGCACATCCATCCATTTTCTTTTAACACAATAATCCAATATTTATCTGTCGTCCATGTTGTGGTTGATCAGACACACAACAGGGCGAGCTAATTCCGTCACCCCTCAAGTGACATCTGTGAGTTTGACAGCACAGTTGTCCTCAAGGAAAGACACACAGAAAATACAAGGTTTTATGTCCGTTTTGAAATATTCAAATAACCCCCCTCTTTTAATGTCTGCTACTTTTGACGTATAATAATACAATCTCTGCTCCATTATTGTACTTGCCAGACATTAAACAAGTGTCACATCTAACCTAATGGATAGACTTTTTTTTTTTTGTCTTGCAAATTATTTTTATAAATGACAAATTCTTGCAAGTATATTGACCGACATCGGTAGTTGTTTGTTCAATTACAACACGATATGTCCTGTGTAGCCATTGGATGTCCTGTGTAGCCATTGGATGTCTGGTAACAAGCATCTGGGATGAATATTACATTAAAGTCTGCTATTTAAATAAAATAAATAAATAAACAAACTCCTTTTAAGGTTACATCAGACGGTTCCTTTTAGAAAATACATTTACAACTATCTGCATCAATTATTGATGGTTAGACTAATGAGAGTTTCATTGGCCCAAATCCCCAAAACAATTAGCTTATATGAATTATCCTAAGGTATCCTAAGGGTCACATTCGATTAAGGGACATGCCGTGTTGCATCTGTCAATAAGGTATTTATCTTGATCTATTTTCATCTTTTTTGTATAGCAATATTTCCTGGCAAATACAAATCAATAATTTAAACTATGACCTCTTTATGGGTTTTTATGATGATACATTATGAAGGATTATTATATGTTTTTTTTTCCAGACCATTTTACTCTTTCATCTTTCAATCTTCAAACTTTTGCCTGTCATACATCTTCTCAAAGATCTCAGGTTATGATCTGCTCAAAACATGATGATCACCTGTCTGAAGAACGCTGAATAGAATGATCCTGACAGTTTAATTTTGAGGAAAAAATAAATTGAAATAACTCATTTTTCTTTCTTTTAAATGGATATGAATGTGGTGAAATGTATCAACTGTATTGACATCTTTCTCACATGTAGTTTTTCAATCATCACTAAAGCTAACAAGTTTTTAGAACTGGTCTACTACTTGCACTGACATTTATCCAGCTATTTTCCATGTGCATCGTCTCACGTGATGATCAACACATTTCACTATTCAAAGTTGTTAAACTCCACTGTCAACCAACTGGAAAATGAGAAAAAATTATAACTTTATGATGCTAATTGGTATGAAATAACCGGTTTTTGGCATTGCATGATACTCATGCACAGTCACAGCCAGAATATCTCAGCCAATGATTTTCTCTTCTGCTGAAAGCTGAGAAGATCCCCTGCGTAAATCGGGGCAAGTGCCTTGCTCAGTGGCAAGTCGGCAGCATGTTCAAGCAATCAGGCCCAAAGAACTGATGTAGAAACTGCATTTCATGATGTTAGCCATTGTTCTTATCTGGAAGGATGTTTCATATCACAGACTTCTCACATATTTCATATATTTAAATGCTATGCAAAAATGTTTTGTCATTACATGATTGAGGCTACGTTTAGAAAAATCATTTTTCTGTTTCAGAGGACATATAAGCAATTGATGGACCAGAAACCAGAGTAGACCTTTCAAATGTATACATGAATTATATTTCTACCACTTTTAACATAGTACTTAGATTAATCTTTTATTATAGGAAACAAAGGTTGGTAAATATATGTAACTGCATAGGAATTCATAAAATGACATCCAAAATCCATGTTAGTTTTAATTTTATTCCTAATGTATGCCATTGTGGTTGCTGGGTACCAATCAACATAAATTGAAACCTATTTGTGACATACTATTGTGTCTCATGGATTGTTTATAAGTCCTGATACCTTATCTAATATGAATATCTCTTCCTTTTATTTGAATTCAATAACAAAGATAAATATCAGTGGCTAGAATGGACAAAATGACATTACATTTAAAATAGGTAGATAATACACAAACACAATATGTTCGAAATATACAATCTGTCATTTCGAAACTGCACTTTTGTTCATTGTTAATCTCATAGAAGACTTTTATGAGAAGAATCACCATAACCACTTGGTAACAGCTTTGGATAATGAGAGTAATGTTGCACTACCCTGGAATATGGTAATATGTATTTTTGTTTTCAGAGAATTGTTTGGCCTGGAATAATTTTCATCAGTCTATTTTAAACTAATACAAAATGTTCTATTGGGGGAAACGAGATTTCAATAGGCTTGATAAATACTAAGAAGTTTGCACATTTGTCCTTGTCTAAATAGACTCTGTAAGTAAAATACATATTTTCCATTTCTAGTTTGTCTTTATATCTGGTGGAGAAATGTTTATTCACAATGCATTAAAACAAACAAATCCCAGCTAACACACAGGGCTGATCACCTTATTGTGAGGCTACATGCAATTATTGCCAAAAATCAATATATATAGGATAATTCTTAAACAGCAAGTACACATTATATAGTCTTGAATTTATTATACAGTTTCTGTTTCGAGAAACTTGCAATATTGCCTCCTTGCAAAGTGTCCACAAAATCATTTCAAAGTTAAAAACTGGAAAAGAAAATGTTACAATTGTGTTGAATTCTGCTATGCTCAAGAAATAACACAATATCTTGTACCTGATCAAATTGTAAAGTCCTGCAGGGATTGAACTTTCAACCCTTAAACAGCCATTAACTTTGAAACAGCTGAAGCAAAACCACAGTTATCTAAAACAAAATATTACTTTTTTTCCCTCAAATTTAAAAAACAACAAGTTGTTACAAAATGTCACTTTTGTAAACTCTGGATTTCACTGCATTAAAATACTATTACCACAGCCATAAAGAATACTCCCTGACTTACTGTAGCTTAGTGCAAACTTAATAAAGTAATATATTTTTTTAAAGAAAAGCCACAAATAATCAAAACTGTTCCAGTATAAAAAGATTTATTTTAACATATGTTACAAAAAATAATCTCTTCTACAGCAGGAAATGATCTCCACTGTTGAACAATAAATTCATTGTTAGTTATGTGATGATATGAGGAACCTTTGAATGAAATTGACTGCAGCTTAAGTTAGTGTGTAGAACTCATATCGAAAAGTGACATTTTGGTTGAAACGCTCCATGTAGTTACAACCATTAATATCTGACATATTCAGAAAGGTCTCTTTTCTCTCGCTCTGCATCTTCTGTGTGTAAGTTTAGAAAGATGCTATATGGGTGTAGTCTTTTCACCTTCGAAGATAGTATGAAAAAACGCTGACCCCAGTAGATTCACTTTATTGTTTGACAAAAAAATTTAGGACAACTCCTCCACTGATCTGTACACGCTCACACAACACAATTCAGTGCAGAATCTTTTTTGTCTTGCCACTTGAATGTACAATGACTCCATCCTGCCTGACCAATGTCCCCATGCTCTCTTCACTTCCTGGTTTTTAAAGAATCATCTATATCCTACTTGTCTTTTACCAGTTAAGCCTTGAAACAGATAGGAAGCAATCTTGTTCCCCTTCTCTCTATACAAATTAGCTTCTATCTGTTGGAGTATATAATATTTTTTCTTCTCGTGGATCTCCATCCTCTCTTTGATCCAATCTTGAAGGCACTCTTCTCAGCATGCTGAGATATGTACAGTCTATCTGAGTCATGCCAAGCGACTGACACTAATCCACCAATCTGGAGGTGGGTGGGCATGACCAAAGAGGCGTCATTTATTAAAGTCATCCTTTGGCTTGATCAGGATGAGTAAAAAAGATTCTTTACTTCATAAAACGCATTGTTTTATTACTTCAATCTGCAGAAATTGCATTTTTAACTCAGAAAACTAGTCTTGATGACTTTAATAAATTGGCCATTTAGAATGGCTTTTTCTAATTTCTCTGCTGGAATGTTATCAATTTGAGCCGTATTGTCGGGGCATTGATGTGAAGCAGCACTGAAATCCCTCACTGAAACATGTATTGTTTTACAGTTGCACACCTAAACTGTAGTGTCAGAATTAATAAACATCCGTACGGATACTCAAACGAAGCTTGGTCTTTGTGTCTTTATCCCAGCTAGTTCCAGCCCTATGTCCTGAGAATTGTATTCCTTTTCTAGAAACCACAATTACGTATTAGATATCCATTCCTCAGCCATAGGAGCCCACAGTTTCTTTAACCATGCGATAAAATATAAAGACACTAATGTGCAACTTATGTAACCATTGTATTAACAAACAATATACATATATATTTTTAGCCTTGAAATCCCGCCAACCAGGTATTTAGTGGTGCAAATGTAACAATGCAGCATTTGTACACACACAGAGCCTAAGGAAAGTTTAACAAAGAGCAGTGACAGGTCTTAACACGCAAAGAAACACTAATACACACGTAAAAGAAGCAAACAATTCATTTCAGCAGGAGCCCAGTAATTGTTCTTCAAGGAGAGAAGAAGATATTTTAGACTCCTTGCCCTCCTTCTTTTGTTTGTTTCTTGACAAAACGGCTGCTAAAGGAGGACAAATAACATGGATCAATTGTATTGTTGCACCAGATACAATGACCCCTCTCATTGCAATCTCTTTTCTTTTTAAGTGACTGTCTCCACTTTGCTTTTGTGTGATTTTTTTTTGCAATCCCTGAAAGGTCAAAACCAGTTTTTTACAGCACATAGGAAGAAAATGCTACTCATTATCGAGTCAGTGTTGTGCCAGAAACAGAATTGTGCTGTTGGCAGAATCCAGCTTCCTTTGTTTGGTTTTAGAACTTCCTTATGTTTCTGTGTGTTCATTAATTTAGTTATTGTGTAGGCTGTGTGTTTTCTCAGTTCTATTACTTATTAGGAGAAGAAAATCCTCCAATTTACAAGAGATTAGTTTTTCTTACAGTAACAAAAAGCATTTAATTATGTGAAGCAGCAATGGTTTGATGACATTTGTAAAGAAAAAATAGTGAAATTAAGCTATATAAGAGTTAGTTTAAAAATTTCCAAGCAATTTATTTATTTTGATTCAAATTTTATGTGCAAAGTGATGTCCATTGTATATTTTATGTGTCTAGGTGTTGAAATAGAGCAGAGACCATTGTCATAGACTTTGATTTAAAATAACCAAAAGATGATTATATTTGCAGATGCTTCATTAGTTTCAGTTAAGGAATTAACCGCAACTTAAATCTTCATAGAAAAATATGTCAGTAAAGTGGAGTAAATTATTTTCTTTTAACAAAAATCCTTCATCATCACGAATATCAGGAGACAAGTTGATTGATTTTTGGGAAAAGAAAGTTATTTCATATTTGATATTGGATTCTGCTTCTCAACGGCACTGTCTCTTTAATTCTTCAATTCAATTATTCAATTCTTCCTACTAATATTCTGTGTCTAAATCTATGATACATTTTGAGATATCCAAGTTGCAAGTTCCATAGAGATTAATGGAAAAAAATGCATCATAGATGCAAGATTCTTATATATTTTTAATAAGTCCCACAATCCCTCTCCTTATTTTACACGACCTGGCTTCAGTGGATTTTAAAATGTAATTTCCAATATCAATGTGTGATGGTTAGCACCCTCCATGCTCAGCAACTGACCTGTGAACTGTGTTCCCACTAATTTGATGAGGTGTTCCTGAGCACATGAATTGTCTCCTGTCAGAATTGTGACATTATTTTCTTAGTTTTCCCTTAATCTCTTGATTCTATTATTTCGTATAGATGATGGACTATTAGAGGTATTTGATTTTGCTTTTTGTGTTAGAAACATTATTGTTCCTTCATTTTTTAATTCCTGATTTTTTAAAAACCAGCTTGACTGTTTTTATACCTTTTTTTAAATATACCATTCTCTTTTTGAGCCTTTTGTTAATTCTGAGATGTGTTGGTACCATCAGATCCAGCCAATATTATTCATGAAATGGTAGAATATTCAACATTCAATATGTTCTCTTTCTTCCATCATGAATACAATATTGGTTTGTGAGATTTACAAGTTATTGCATTGTGTTCCTCTTACATGTACACAACATACCAACATTTTTAGAATTATGACTGTAAACACCAACATCAATAGATGAGTGACATGAATGAATGACAATCACATGTCTGTTTACATGTAGTTTTCTCTAAGATGGTTTGGTTTTTACTCCAGTAAATATACCACTCTTTCTTTCTGCTCTGGTGTCTGATACCCTTTTCTCTAAATATACATGGTAGACGGACACAGGCTGGAAGTGTGTTCAAATGTTATTTGTACGAATACATGGGGTTGTGCAGATCCCCTGGATCGTAAAAAAAACTTTTGCTGCTGCTGGTCCTTTATAAGACCCCTAATCGGTGCACTCACTCATACAAGTTGTCCTTTCTCTGACTTACAGCGTCTAATTCTATTTGCAAATTAGATGCGTTGTGAAAATGTTCACATATTTCTCATTCTCATTTATCATTACATTTCCTCCAAATGTCCCTCCAAAAATAACAACCTCGATAGTCTTTTTTCTAAACATAATTTTATTTGGATTTAAGTGCGGGACTTGAATTAATGTTTGAGTCACATTTGATTCTTGAATTTTAATGTCCCAATGTAATACCAAGCTTTTCAATTTAATGTCTGCTGAATTAACAAATACTGCAGCTACTAAGGAAAAGCTGAAATATTTATCATCCATCTTCTGAAATATAGAACTAATAAGCGGAAAACTAGTATCCATGTGATCTGCTGGATACATATTCCTTATTCATTTAATATTTATGCTATTGGAGAGCATTTAAAGCTCAGGTCAGGTCAGTTCATTACTCAGGTGAACACATGAGTAATGAGAGTAAAGGTTGAGTTAATTCACTGATTTGTAAATTTTAACAAGTGGATTTCCTCTCTGGGTAGTACATCATACCGAATTAAATGTAAAAAAATTAAAACAATCCGTCTTACGGTTTTATATCCTTAAAAATATTGTAATATTGAAATACAGTATGTTATATATTGTATATGGATGGGTGAAGGGAATTTAATTTTATTCTTTTAGGTTTCTATATTGTTTATAGTATTGTATTATAGTGAGTGTTTGTAGCTGGCTGTCTGAAAAGGTTGATGTATGTAAAATGTCTGTTTTAGTGCATTTTCATCTGACGTCGGGGACCATTTTTAGTTCGGATAGCTGTGAATCTCTGAACCAATTACACGCAGGCAGCAGAATTATCACGGTTAGTGTCCCGGGGGAGACGGAGTGCTGAAGGTGAGCCAGTAGAAACACACTAAAGATATTATCCCGTCAAGATTCTTCTCCAACCCCAGGAGGCTTACCTGGAGCTCTATTCGGACACATGACGCTTCTGATGTCTCCAGTTCTAAAACCTTATATTGGTGCCAAGATAGAGCGATTGCATAACCCCATTAGCATCTCTTCACTGCTTCTAAAAAACAGAAGTCACACTCGTTTACCCAAACTGACACCCATCAGCTTACAGGTTATGCCGAGATAGTGTCTTGGAAAACATAATTAATTGGTGAAAAGTATGAAGGGTAGTTTTATTTTTTGTGTTTGTTTTTACAATTCCCATCCCATGGGTTGTCAGTACAAAAGCTGGTGATTTTGAAACATATTCAATCCAGACTGGTTTCAATTTTTTTGTTGTCCATTATGACGTCCTAGTATTACTATTGTTCTTCATCTTTGTGCTAATTATCCATTTTACTCAGAGGACAAGTCCAGAAATACCTTTGAATACCTTTGAAAAAAAATTGTAAATATCATGGAGTTCATCCCACCTTTGCTTATAATATGTGGGGGCAAACCTCTGTTTATTTCTACTTGTGAGACTAGCTTTGCATGGACATGTTGTTTATTGTCTGGTATCATTCACAAAATACAAACTTGTCATAGTTTTGTGTCTTTCATCAACCCCAGGCTCAGAAAGCATGAGAGTTGGCTGGACCATGTCTGAAAGTGCTGTAGCAGGGCCTTTTATTCAAAAAATGTTTTCACAAACTTAGCTAGTTTCAGTCAACTTGTGAGAAAATTGTGCCTCCAGTAGGGATTGCTTTCTTGGGTTCAGATCACATACTTGGCTAATTTGATGGTATTATTGGTAAGTATTATATAGATATTGGATTGAACGAAGAGAGTATTTTTTACAAAATTGAATTGTTTTTGTTGAGTCATTTTTGACTAGGATAAAGATGATGCCGAATTTTATAGTGAATGTAATAACAGGATTTATGTCTGAGAATGTGTTAAACATAACATAAATTTTTAATTAAATGTATACTCTGTATTTAAAATGATAGAGTAAATGTTTCACCAGATGTATTATTATCAGAATAACTTACCTCAACTAACCTGTGAAAACACTGTTGATAAGAAACTAATTGAAAAAATAATTTTGCTCCTCTGTTTAAAAAAAATAATAAATAAATTCTAAGTAACTGTTGAGGAGACAAAAGTTGGAACATGCGTCGTCAAACTTGGTGTTTTTGCAGCAAAACAGGAGACATCGGCATTGCGCCACATAATTAGCTTCTCTGGGAGTTACATAATGTAGCATTAACTGATGGTTTCCTATTTTGACTAATGTATGATAATGATGTCCAGGATGTAGAGCCCATCACCCCACGGAACCATCACTGGTGTGGTCACAGCATGGGTGGACTTCATGAGCTTTGCTGCAAAGTTCACTGCACATTAGCACTTAATGGTCACTATTAGCCAACAGTTATTTGAGGTTTCAAGCACTCTCACTCACACTGTTCCAAAGTCTTATTCTAAATACATAGTATTAAGTGCGCAATATTGGTCGTACAATGATTTATACATTGCATTACATTGTACGTGATTAATTGTTTAGTAAACAATAACTCAACAGGCTTTTACTCTCAAAGACAAAATCGTCAAATTGAAATAATAATAAAAATAAAACCAGATCAGTTTCCTTTTGTTGACATGGCCGAACCTCACATATAACTTCATGTTGACCTTAAAAAGAAAAGCTGACTGATCTATTTTCTGCATGTGTCTAATTTGTGTTTATTTTTTTGCAATTGAAAAATGAAGATTTGTTATTGCTATCCCTTTTCTGTCTTTTCCAATACTGACTTGACTTCTGCCTGAATGGGATGATGTAATGCCAAACACAGTGGTGCAGTCACAGTTGCGTGACCTCCTGACGATGTAGTGACATTATTGTTTTACCTCCCGCGGAGTATGTGGGTGTGCTATGACCCCACCATCACCCCTCATGGATATCTTATATGTCAATGGTATTTTAAGCTGATAGGCTGACAGACTTGAACTTGGGTGAGCTACATGTGATGAAGATCTTTGACCAAAATGTAATACAACTTAAAATTCTGATTTTTAAATGTTTTTTCATTAGCATGTACTCCCCTCTCCCCCCCTTCATGTAACAATTTGGATTATGCCTTATTATCATTTAATGTATACTTTTTTTTACTACATGATGATACACCATGCCTATGCCAAAAAGCATTGCCTAAAAGCTTTTTACAATTAGTGTACAATATGAGATATATGACATCTTAATTATAAATTTACCTTTCTGTTTTGCTTCTCTAACAAGAGATGTGACTCACACACATCTTCTAAGAGATCTCAATACAAAACAAGATAGAAACAAAGCATGTTCGGGAAGAAAATGCTGACATTCAAGTAAATAACTGGAAATTATTGTGCCAGTAAGATCAATTGAAGGTTACAAGCTAAAAAAATAAATAAACTGAGTTTAAGATTGTGAGAGAACAGCAGTCTCTTTTTTGTTTTTCCTTTTGTCCATAAATTAAATCATTCTTCTTTTGGATTGACAAGCTATTTCACATTATTCATTAGGTTTTACAATCATAACTAACTGGTTAAAGATGTGCAATTTACTTGTTGCATTAGAAATATATGACATGGTGTAATTTTAGTATAAAAACTTGATTGCAGTTAAGAAAAGACCAAATTCAGCTAAAACCAAAAATATGCTACACGCCAGTGGTTCAGAGATAGGTCATGGAATTCTTCAAAAGAAAAGATTTGAAACATGAGTGTGCATATTTTTGTGAATTCCTTTGTGTTGTAAAATTGAATGACAATAGAATTAAGGGTGCCTTTTACATTAAGTGCACTTATATTTACTATGAGGTCTATTACATTCTCAAAGTTAGAAAAATGAAATGATAAAAGTTTAACTAGTAGTGGAATTACACGTCAAAACTCATTTTGTCAGTGTTACAGCATATAGCCTTTTTTAGAGTTGTGTATGGTTATTAAATGGCATATAATTATCTGACACGAAAAAGCTTTCTCAGCCTCTTGTCACAGCACAAAGCTTTCATCTTTACCTGTTCTTATTTGCTCAGAAGTTCCAATGGAATTGGCTATTATTCTTATCAACCAGGATGTACTTTTATCTCCATTTTTGATAATACAGGCTATGGCAGAGCTCTAAACAAAGCTGTGCTTGCCATTACAGCTTCAGCATCCTCACATAGCCTCATCCCACAGCAGGAACTACTACATAATTGATTAACTGGATCAGGTACCTGTCAGGCTGTTACAACAGCTGGTAAAAGTTGTCCTTAAGGCTTGACTGCGCATTAAACTCACTTTCCTTTTATGCAAAGCTGCAATTATTTGATAAGTCTGATGGACATGTTTTATCCTGTACTAGCCTGTAATGATTTAATCTCTGACTGGCCAAGAAAGTGAATGTCTTTCCAGTTGTGTAACACTTTCAAGTAGATAAAAAATGTTGAAGTTGCTATACCAAACTAAATTTGTTTAATTGATAACCAGTCAGACTGCCAAAACAGTAGTAGGTAACACACACCTGAAGACCTAATGGATATTTGCCATTTAGGTATTTGTCCATTTTTATGTCGTAGATCAATCAGTTACAAAGATAATAAACATTTCTTTGAGAACATCAGTCATATCGGTCTCTGTAACTGAAATTGCCATCTTATAACAATCCAAAATCTTAATATTGTGACTAAAACGTAATGGGCATGCACACAGTCACAGGGGAAAAAGACAAACCACAGATTTCATGAGTCGGTGGGATGAGTCAGTGGGATAAACACATGGCCTCAGCAACTTAGAATTCTGAAACTATCGACTAATTACTCGGAGCTGGAGACTTCTGTCAGATGGAATATCTTTAAGAAGAAAGAGTGACCATACAGTTCTCTTTTATTCAGAAACTTCTAGTTATATCGTTCAATGGCCTTAACACCTAAATGAAGTATTATAATAGAATGGTTAAGACATGAGTGAGAAATCAAGCATGGACAGGTAGCTATTTATAGATACAATATCCTGTTTCTCACACTTCTGAATTTGTCATTATTAATGACACAAACAGATTATGTACTTGTACTGAAGTTAACATACTGTAGAAACTGTGGTACAAACAACAACTTTACTCAACATCAGTTCTCAGTGGATGTACTATACCAGAGGACTGATTAAGAACTTTCATTGATGGCTTTCAACTTTAAATATCCATTCATCAATTTTGTATATCGCTTATTCTCAATAGAGTTGCAGGATGAGTTTAATTTTAATGGGCGAGAGCCGTGTTAAACATGGACAGGTTTCCAGCCCACCTTAAACACCTATTATGAATAACCTGATGAATAATGCACATCTTGAGTCCATTTGTTTAGCAGAAGTCATCCAGTATTGAAATGGAAGCCATCTACAAATGCTCAAGACAAGTGAGGGGTCTGAGATGTGATCTCAGGAATTAAGTCTTTTAAAATACATGAAAATTATAATGAGGAAATGAGTAATAGAAGACAATATAAATTAAATTCACTATGTCATTAAATGTTTTAAAACTCATTTATCACATTTGGTTTCATGTATGTGGTTTTAGGTAGAAAGGAAGTTAAAATTTATAAGACAGGGCTAGGAAATGCAATAATCTACTAGAGGCTACTAAAGACCTTGTTCATGTCACACATTGATTATTATGGTTTAGATAATATATAAATGAAAAAAGGATGTTTTCCCCTAAAGTATATATTTCCCACACCTCATTAAAATAAAAAAAACTCTTTTATGACATATATTCAGAATGTTGTCTACAAACTTGTACCACTTATCAGAATCACTCAATTTCAAAAAAAGATCATAAAGTTGTAAACAGACTGTGACATTTATTAACCTCGAAAATGACTCAGAGTGAGACTGTCCTCCCTGTTTTAATCCCGAGAGACATTTCTTCATGCATACCGAGACATCTCATGATGAGGTTTAAAGAACATGTGGTCATCAGTAGACATTGGATCAGTTTTATTTAAAAAAATGCCCCATTTTTGTTATTGTTTTTCAGAATATTATAACCCTAACCCTATTTCTAACACTAACCATAGTTTTGTTTCTAACTCAAGCAGAAAGTGACAAATTGTTTGCTATGTCACATAACAGAAGTAGTTCACAAGACTTTGTGGTTGCTGAACTGATATTCAAAAGTCAGAAATGAAGTTAAGCGTAATCTTGTAGATTTCATGCGGCATCTATTGTCTGAATATGTCACTTATTTTGTCTTGTTGACCACTCAAAACATAAGTTTCCACTCGCAAAGTGTGTGTGGGTTTAGAACTTTAAAAATAAATAATCAAAATCAGATTAATAACAATGATAATTTTGTACCAAACAACTTTATCCAATTATGATAACTATTAATTGTAGAGAACTAGTGGGGTTTTTAGAATAATGGGTGCAGGAATAATTTAGACTTAATGATTATCTTTTCTGGGCTGGGCTGGGCAGCATTCACTTTGACGAAAGTACACTTTAGTTCCCTCAACAACAAGGCAGAGGCTTTGGATTCTAATAATGCTAAGAATAATTATTACTGTCAATCTTTTTCATAAGATATACTTTACTAAGCAAAAGGGTTCCTGTTTAAATTTCCCAAGGTCTGGAGGCCTTTCTCTGTGGTGTTTGCAGGTTCCTTTCATATGACTCTGGGTATTCCGGCTACCTCCCACAGTCCAAAAACATTAATGTTCGGTTAACTGGTGATTAGATTTGCCTTTTGGAGTGAATTTGTGGTTGATCTTCTCTGTGATGCCATGGGATGGACTGGAGACCTGTCCAGGGTGTACGCTGCCTCTCGACTAATGATAGATAGGAGAGGCTTTATCTCCTTAAAACGCAAATAGATGCTAATTTTGGATTTTAGTATTAGGAATTATTTGAGCAAACAGAAATGCAGTCTGTCGTGTTCAAGGAATACAATCAGTGTACCTGTATAAATCATTAGCCGTATCTTGAATTCTGATTTTTTAACTTTTCTTTACTACTGTTAAATAATTCAACAACAAATTGAGATCATTGTTGACCCACTTTTTCCAATTGTTTTACTCGAGGATGCATGCAACAATTTGTCCAGCAGATTCTGCAAACAAATTTATGACTCATACACATAGCAAACCAATGGAAAAGAAGGGTATTTGCTATGAAAGTAGCGTGAAGAGTTTTCCCCTGAGTTTGAAGAACAATGCAGACCTTCACCTTTCCAGTAACATGTAACCATACATTAATTTCAACTTTGCATCGCCAAAAACAACAACGCACATATAGAAGTATTAATGCTTTACTTTTATTTTATTGCACCATTGAGAATTAAAAGAATGTTAATGATACATTTGAAAAAAAAAGCCTCAAATGAAAATATGCAATGCAGAGAAACATTTTGTTTATTGAAAGTGACTAAATGAAAGTTATGTAATTTATCCGACTATTCATTAGGCCACCTTCCGAGCTGGTTAAAAACAAAAGTGTTACAGTTTAAAATAAAATATTTCTTGGTGGCTGATTATATTACTACAAATGAGATTATTACAGGTTAAAAAAAAAGTGAATGCATGCAAAAAATAAAATTTCCCATTTTAAATGTGTCTCTATTGGTGCTTTACACGGATGTTATGCATTCGGTGGTGCTTGTCAGACAGACACCACAGTCACACCTCAGGGCGACGGGGTAGGTGTAAGTTGGGTCAACATTAGGCTTGCAGTTGGGCAGTTTCACAGTGACCAGGCGCGTCCTGTTGTAGGTACAGACCCGCTGGTAGGACTCGATGAAGGGAGACTCAACAATTGGCTTCTGAAAATAAGATAAGAAAATAGAATGAAATTTTGGTTTTCCCAACTAATTTTGATAAGAAACGTATTCATTAAACATTAGATAAGTGTTTGTTTGAAAATGTCATTTTAAACTGGCAAGTGTTGGAGACAGTTTTCTTTTGCATAATTTTATTTTGATTAATTCTTTATATGAAAGTTGTCAAATCAATTAGACAATGATTCTTAGTTTTTACAGGAATCCATGTTTAAGGGGAATTTCTGACACAGATACCTTAATGGCTGATGATTTAATTTAATCTACTCTCATAGACATAAAAGTTGCTCTAGATGACAATTTGGTCGGATGCAGATAAATTAAAGAAAATTTGCTTTTAACTTTCAAAGCATATGTTGGACTGTAATCTGACCTCATTGCTAAAATGCAAACTTCCTGACCAGACAGTAACTTTTACCTCTAGCTTAACTTAAAGAAAGATGTAAACTCCTTCTGTTACCTTCTGATCTCATTTAGGGGTAGAACAGGCAAGCAAAAGAAAGGGCTTCCAGAATACGAAATAACTCATCATCATATTCTTAACGCTTCTTGTCACTAAATATGAGCCATATGAAATTTTAACATTTTACATTTGTAAACAGTCCAAGGTAGCTTTCAAAATTAAATTCGGTCTCATATGCACATGATGCACTGTGAGGGGAGACTGCTTCTCTCACTTCTTTCCCCAGTTTCCATGCGGTTCTCTGTTTTTGTCGAACCTTAACTTAATATCAGCACATGCTGTTCCTGAAGGATTCTTCTTGTGCACCATTAACACATCAGGCAGCTTCTCATTATGATGCGACAATAATTAGTTCTTGGCATGGTAATACAAACTGTTTTTTTTATATCGTGTCTGTCTTTTTATATTTCCATGTTTTTTCCACACTGTATCTTTTCTGCAACAGAACCACTGGCAGCTTTTCATGTAGAGAGAGTATTTTGGCATCACTGTCTATATTTTATCTAATTTTTTATGGTATTGTTCCCTCTCTTTTTACATGTTGTTTTATTGCCTGTATTAAAGTCTTCTTTTTTCAAATTTCCTTCATTGTTTCTCATAGCCTAGTTTCTTTTAATTTAATTGTCACAGTTCTTTAACTGAACAATATTACAAAAAGACTGACTGTGTTTTGTGTGCAGTTTGAAAATGCCTCCTTGAGATATAAAATCACTTTGTTACTCCCCTTGTCCTCTCTGAATGTACAGTACAGTAACTTTCTCCCACTTCTCACCTCCCAGGTCTCACAGCGACCCCAGCAGGCATCAGTTGTGACGTGCAGGCCTCCACACCCGGGTTTCTTGGCCAAAAAGGTGAACTCCCGAACGGCACACCCGATGAAACGGCGCAGGTTGATGGCTGAAACGTGGTGGGGGGAGTCAGGCCGTAGAAAGGTCCAGATCAGAAACCAACCCAGCACCAGTCTGAGTGTCCTATAGGGTGAAACGTTCATTTTATAGGGAGTTTTTAGCTTTTTCTTTCAGCCAACATGAGGTTAATGGTATGGAGAGACTTGTCCAAGTGCCATAAAGAAAGATAAGAGACTAAACCCTGCTCCAACTTTAAGCCAAAAACAAAAAAGGACACTTTTGTATTAAATCTTTCATCTCAGTCTTCTCACTGCTGCTATGAAGATTTTCTATGTGAAGTAAAAAATGAGTTTCCTGTCCAGTCACTACAAGCAAACTTTTGTCAAACTCTTGCTGTTAAACTCTACCATATTCAATACTAGTAATTACAATTTGTCACCTAGCTTTCTGCCTTGTCATTGGCGAGTAACTACAACAAAAGAAGTCCACTTCTACATACATACTAATTATGTATTTTAAAGGAATTATCCACACAATAAAAGCGGACAGCTATAGTCTGACCTTACAAGTCTTTTTACCAGTTTTGCAAACTGTTCCTTGTTGTAGCATCCTGGAACAATTGTTTTGATATTCTTTTCTGCCTTATCTTTGCGATTAATTTGATTAATCAAATACAAATATATTCTTTAATCCATACATCCGTAGCTTATCCAGCTATCCATACATTTCTAAAGATTGCTCCACATCTGTTTATATTTTGAGCTGCTGAAAATTCTGATAACTTGTGGCACTTTAACTTCTGATACGATGCATGAAATTAACTTTCCCATAGGGAAAGTTGCTTACATTGAGCTTTCCAAAACAAATAATGCTAGGAACAAGACCCGGAGTGCAGCTGATTTATAAGAGGACATCTAAAAGACAAGAGCAACATGAGAGACAGGAGGAATTAAAACATTTTTTTTCCCTTAACTATTTTTTGAGAAGGTAAGAGTACTGACAAATAGAATAAACAAGGTTGATGCATTAGCTGGGACACTAGTAATACCAGAAATGTAGTTTAATGCACTCCACTGACACCTTATTTTAGACTTAGACATCTATTTACACATCTGTTACAGTGAAATGGCAAAAAAGCAGCGAGTGCTCTTGTATGTAAACTTCCATATTATCTGTAAAAAGCAGTCATTTTCATAACACATTCTGTATTACTTACCATTGTGTTTGTTTCCTATGATAGGTCATCTCAGCTGGAACTGTGCCTGCCTGACGATAAATCAAAAAGTTTAACTTAGCCCTACAAAGAAATGCCACTAACAATTTTTAAATGAGTATTTTGCAGTATTATTTGCTCGCCGTGTTTGTCGCTGTGTGGTCCTCTGACCAGAACTGTCTGCTAAAGGATCTGACTAATTGCTAAGCTGGGGCTTTTTTATTTCCCCCCTTGTCATGGCAATCAGCAGCCAAATCCTTCACCTCATGCTCATTTTTTTCTTTACTCCACAAACCCCCCTTGAGGCTTTTCTACCTGTCACTGCCCATCTTACTGACTCACTAGCTTGTTTCAACTCCATTACCTTAATTAAAGAAAGAGTCTGTCCTTTTGTTAATAGTCATTCGCATGGAAGATGGGGAACAACGCACTTAAATACAGTTTCTACCTGTGTTTTCTGTCATTCATGCAAACTCAATTAGACTGAAAGCATAAAGAGACATTATGCTAGTCCCACATATGTCAACTGCAATCATCTCACCCGTACATTTTCTTCTATCGTGATATGAGTTTTACGGAGTTTTATTTTCCCTTTTGTGTGTGCAACTGTCTCTTCTTTGTGATTACTACTCTTGACATTCAGACGGATATAGCAAGCTGGTTTAGTCAGAAAAGGCTGGCATGTCAGACCTCGTAGAAGACAAAGACTGAAGATGGAATAAGAAAAAAATGTAAAGTTGAACTGATTTGGGTAATTTCTGCTGTATGAGGAATTTTCAATTGCCCCGTGGGCAGAATGTGCAGCCACTGCATCACAAAATCTTCCAAGTTGTAAAAAAATGTATCATTATAGTCTAACCCTGAGACAAAGAAGTTCCAATGAATTGATAGGGGAAAAAATGTATGAAAAATGAATTTAGCAAAGACTTGCACTCCAGAAACCTTGCTTTCCTTGCACAATGAAAGAATGACTCTTGTGAAATCCAACTTCTGAATGATTATTCATAAATTCTTTTTTTTTTTTTTTACAAAAGACATATTCCTTCTTCTTTCGTTAGAGAACTTGTTTTTTTATTTTTTTAAATGACATAGTTAATTATTGTGGATATAGTTGGGAACCAAGTCCAATTCAGTTTCTTCTGTCTTATATGTGCAAAAAAAGAACACACAAAAGCATGGGACGTACAAAACAACAATCACATAATGGAAAATATGGCCCCAAGAAGTATACACTTACTTGATTGGTCAGGAAGTCTTGGTTGTATAAGATTTCACCTTCATTATTTTGCTGTATGTGCTCTGACTTGTTGGAAGTATTCCAGCTCTTTTCACAGTTCATTCAGATTACCTGGGAAATTGCTTTGTAATCCATTATAATTACTGTAATTGACAATTAAATTGAAATTGATTTAGGGTTTAAGTTCTCAGTTGAGGCTCTGGATGAGAGAAAAAGCCAGTGATGACATGAGTGAATTGTTAAAATAAGAAAAGAGAGCAAACTCCCATCTGCTAATGGTTAATATGGAAAAAAAACAAGAAAATGGACATAAAACATCTTTTAAATCTTTTAAGGCTTTGTTAATAACAGTATTCATTCAAATAAACGTGCTCAACAGTGAGCAAAAATAGTTTTTCAACAGGTCAACTTCCTAATTTCTATGAGTAAATTCTTCATTTCAACCCTTAAAACATTTTATGTTTCACCTCTGGACGCCACCATACGCGTTCCTAATGTGATGCTGTGGTGACCTCTGGTGTTCAGTTATGAGACAGTTTTTTTTTTTTTTAAAGCCTGCTTGGACGTTCAAAAATTGAGACAATCACACTGAGATATTATAAGTCTCATTATGCTTAGGTTGCTGTAATATATATATATATATATATATATTTGCTATCTATAAACATAGCATGTTAATCCAGTGTGCCTATACCCTGGCAAAAACATACAAGCCTAAAGAACTCCTTGTGATATTTTGTTCCTTCTTGTGTGATAAAAAACTATCATTCATTGAGTATATTAGGATCTATTGCAATAATAAGTGTAAGACAGTTTGTGAACATAATTTGTCACAACATGCAGAGCTGAACTGTTGACCCAGCCTTTTTTAAAATTGACCTTTGTGTAAACTTTTCATCTAACACTTGGTAATACATAGTAACTATAGCAAGTTATACATATATATAGAAGAAGCAAATAAAGGTTGTGGTTTTGTAAATAGTCTAGTATAGTTTATTTTTTGTTACTGATTAATTAATTAAAACAGACCTCAGTAATGTTTGTCAAATTTGACAGTACCATCAAATCAAATACCAGTATTTTATATAAAAGGTGTTTTTCACTCTGTCAATCATTGTGTTGTGAACAGAGCTGTATTTTTGTATAATATCATATACAATATAATATTTAATAAATAGAATATATTGTAGTTGTGTTAATATGTAATTGTTATTCTGTGACATTCTTAAAAAATTAAAAATATGGAAAAATATGGAAAAAATTGCACACCAGTGCGACATTGGATTGTGTGGATATTTAGACTGTGACAGAAAAATAACGTTGGAATGTCACTGCCAATGAGGCTTTTTTGCTTAATTGTTTGTAAGACCTAACAAAAAGGATTCACAAATGTATTTACAATTTTCCACACCTGTTAGCTTAAAAAACCTTGACCTTGTCGTAGATCTTTTTTTACGGTTAACATTTTGACTTCTCACAGCATTAAAACAAAATAACACTTTCTTTGTTCCATTAAGTGGCCAAGTAAACCTTGACCGTGAACTAGTATTCACAAAGCGGGACCTTCCCCCAGGGAAATGCGGCCACCACCTGTGCATTTTCCAGCTATTATATATCAGAGGAAGATGATTGCATGTTAAAAAAGAGTAAATAAGTAGGATTGCCATGATAAGGAAAAAAGTTTACAGGTCTGTTCATATCCTAGCACCCCTAGTATTTGATCAACTGTTAATCATCATTAATCAATTATTGTTTTCTACCCACAGTATCTGGTGAACAATAAACTCTGGCATTAAATTACCAAACGTAAAGAACCAACATTCTTTGAAAAAGTCAAAGTATTTGTAATTTAATATGAATGCATTTTAATCAGATTGACACCAGCATTTCTCCTCTTTCTCCTTTTTATTATTTTGTGTTTTCTAAGTTACACTTATTATTATATTCTACTGAGACGTTATGACTGAGAAAAGATCCAAAGCTTTGCTTATGTTCAATTTAAGGGTACATGCACTTGTGGAAGGCTAAACCTTCAACCCAAGTTAACAAAGTCCACCGTATAACACCCCCTTATCCAGTGTCAAACTGGATTAGGGGTGTGTGCACTGAACCCTGACTTGTTTCTATATTTAGAGCTCCAGAGAGTTTTCCGCGTGGTTTCTGGTATGGCTTTGGCCTCTCCAATGACAGTCCGTCCCTTTCTGGACCTCGGCAGACTGCAGATCTGCCAAAGTGCGGTTCGGGTTTCATCTCCGACAACTACAACAGTAACAGAACCAGATCCGTTCTTTCACATTGGAGTTCATTACTGCCTGGACTTTCATCTTCAACCCCCTCTACTAAAGTGCATCCTTTGCCTTCTTGTAAGTACAAGCAACTTTTTTTTCAAATTTACCAGGAACCTCAGATTAAATAGATTATGTTTGACAGATTTTACTTTGGACTGATGGTGTTTAGTCATAGTCATATAGTTTAAATACTTTGCAGGAGCTTTTCCTATGTTGAGTTTAAGTTATTAAGCATGTAGGTTGCTTGTTATACGACTTATAAAAAAGTCCTTTGGTCCTTAAGGACCCATTAAATACCTCAACTGGAGCGATCTGAAAGCATCGGTGCACACATGTGCCCTGCTGTTATTTTTAGGCCCTGTCAGCTTAATAACAGAAACACAATCTTTCATTCCTACAATCAAAGTGAGAGCATTTAGTTCCACTTGATAACAGACAACGGTGACATAGCAACCTTTTACACCTGGTTGAAATGTCAGTCCAGACTAGTTGCAAATAACTTCCCTGGTACAAGTGATCAAGTAACAAGAGAATTAATACACATCCATGTGAAATGTTTTTTTTTTGCTCACTGAAATCATTATTACAACCTCCAGATACTTTCCACTCTTTCTTTTGATGTTGTTTTTTTAAACCATTTTTTCTTTGAATATTGATTGATTGGATTATCAATCCTTTTTATTTTTTAAATATCTTTAGACTTTCCCAATTTCCCACTACTGTTAAATAAATTGAATGTCAAATCAATTGATTTGAACTGTAGCAAAATACCTTTCTAATACCTTTGGAGATTTTTTAAACTAAAGTGTTTAATTATGACATAGTTCCCATTATTTTTAACCCTATAATGTGTCACATGTATCAAAAGTATCAATTGTATCATATTCGATACGTACCGTTTCTGAGATGTTTTGCATCTGAGACCTTTTGCATCATTTTTGCATTTAATGGTAAAACATTTGCTCAAACCCTGTCATACACAATTAGATATACTTGATAACCACTGGCAGAAGAGTACACAACAATAACTTTTACTTATCACAGGGTGATGAATTATTTATTTTGTTAAAGTGCCAAAAAAAAGACTTCAAACAGACAAAAAATACTTCCTTTTTTTTCTTGGAACATGCTTTAAAGGGTTAACTAGAGTTTAGTTAGAGTGGTTTTTAATGCTGTGATGCTAAATGCACGCTAATTGCTTTCAACCTATGCACTATTAATTTGCTCCAATAGTATCAACAGTCTCAGTTTAGAAGTTTAAAGATACAAAATAATCTATTAAGACAGTACTAAAACATGCAGTATTGATAGGGAGTATTATATGAACACTTTGTAATTTTGGACAGATATCCTTTGGCTGTATTGGATTTGTTGGAACAAAGACTTGGCATTTTCTGCGACGAGGCCTTTTTAAACCAAACTGACAATTGTCACACTGGTTTATTGTTTCGCATTGAGAATGAGCGCAATAGATTCAAGGCAAGAATGCTGGCAGCCGGCAAGCCACTGATTGAACACGTCAAATGCGTTCTCTTCTCATTTGCCATCTTCATCACCTCAAAACAAGACCTTACAAGAACGTGACAGAGTGGATAAAGCAAACACAAAGACACCAAATAGTCAGGATTTAGGAGAGGCCAGCATGACATAACAATAACAAAAAGCAACTGTACTTTTTTGTGTACTGGTTTTCTTGATTAAATTAAGTCTTAACTCTTTCTTGCAAGCATAGTTCAGTTGTTTGTCCTGCTGAATCAGATTTTCAAGATGTGTTCAAATCAACTTTTGACTGTGTGAGGAGATAAGTAAATGTCACAGTAGAATTTAGTCACAAAGGATTTTTAGATCTGTTTATTGCACAAGACTTGCAAGAAACCATTAATACTCCTTAAAACCAGTCTCAATGACATTGTTAAATTCACCAGTAAGTATTACATTACCAATTTGTTCCATATGTTCCCTTACGATATGTGTTCGGTAACAAGCAAACCAAAATACCTTTAACCTGTTCTATTGTGACTCATCCTAGGGTGCGTCTGTAAAGATTTTGTGTCAAGCACTTGGCAACACTGACTGATTTATGAACTGCTCAGGCTCGGACAAAGATCTGCTGGTTTAGGTTTTAGGCGAGGTACAACACTTTACAATGAAAATAAAAATTTCCAGCTGCTAAAAGAGTCGTAAAACCATGCGGGAATGCGGCTCCAACAGGTGTTTGTTTACAACAACAGGATGGAAGCCGAGCCGTTGTAGTTCAACTCCAACTTGCAGGGGATAATCCCGTCGAATTCGTAGAGGTGTGAAAATAGGAATACGACTCTTCTTTTTTTTCCTCAGAAAGGGTCCCCATAGGGTATTGTGTTGTTTGTCGTGTGTGAAACAGTATGAGAACTTTAGTCAGAGGTATATTTGAAAAGTATCTGAAGCTGGTGTTGTGCCCTTTTGATATTCCTCCTCCCTGTGTTTTTTCCACAACAGCATGTGGTGTGTTCAACTGCCCGCTGCCTTGTTGCTACAATTAGAGTTGACCGGAATGACTTGTGACTTTGACTTTTGAATGCTCTCTGGTATTGTCACTTGCTGCTCTACAATTTGACCAAGTCTCTCTTCTTTCACTATTTAACACATCAGTCTTTAACCCCTCAAAATCAAATCAGTCAATAAATGTGGCACCTTTTATACTATTTATCTTCTGTCTGAGTTCCATGTCAGTGTATCATTATTTATCATCTGAAAAAAGGAAAGAAGAAAAAGGGAAAAACAGATTTTTGCTACATTTTTATTATTGCTAATTACTTTCTCTCTCTGTACATACCAACTCTCAACGTGCTGGTCTTTTAGTCGGCAGCTGACACGAAGCCTTGGGATGGCTCAAATGTCGTTCTATAGTGGTTTAACCTAACCCCATTCCTCATATGCACACATACATTACAGGTCGCTGTGACTGGAGGAAAATGATGTACGTCTATGTAAATACCAACCTGATTTGCTGACTTTTTAGGTAGAATTTTATCGAAACTGAGAATTCTTTGCTGTGGTTCTCCTGTAAGGATTTAGCAGCACCACAGGCATAAACTTTGATACATTTTGAACATATACTTCCAAACAGAATGATTGTTTTTAAGCAAAATGTGTGAAGGCTTGCTGGTCTTTTCCAGATGTTGATTTGCAATGAAGATGGTGTGGATGAATAGATTTGTTTGTTTGCATTAAGACTAAAATTAAAGTCACGCTCCAAGACTTTTAATAAATCCTATAGCCTATTCATATGTACATAATTCAACATTTCAAAGATCTCCATTCCAACTTAAACTTTCTTTACTGTAGTCTTTGCAAGTTTAATGATGTTTTGGCTTCCTCACATGCAAAGAGATTTGGCCGTTGTGGCCCCTGGGCTCTTTTGTAGAGCAGCTTTCCTGTCCCTCACTTGTGCCAGAAATCTCAAGTTTGACACGTTACCTGTTGCGTCTTTAACCTTAGATACGTACAGACAGTTCCTAAGGAGATATTTTGACTTGAAATTGTATTACCTACACTCTTTCTTTATATTCTCTCCACTTTTAATGCCCTCCTATCTGAAAGAAACACTGAATATATCTTTATACTTGCGTAATAACTGGATAATAAGATGTGAGTTGTGCTTTGCTGATAAAAATCGGCAAAAGGAAAGTCTTTTGAGCTGATCAAGTGTGAGAATGTTTTATTTGTTGGAAATTGTAATACTCTTACTGTGCTGGCAGTTAAAACGATGTGAACCGCTACCATTTGACCTACCATTTGGTCTGAAAATGTTGTTCAAACCCAGCACTATTTCATACTGCTGCATTTTCAAGGTGCTAACTTGTCTGTTCGCTTTAATTGTCATGCTTGCCATCAGCAGATAAAGATGAGTTGGTGTAATCGAGGCATGATTTCACCTTCACAGTTTGATGTATGTTGACTGGCGTGTTTGGAAAGATGTCTAAATGTCACACATTTTTCTTAGTTCACTAATCACGGAGCAAGTCTAAACGAGACTAAACTCAGCCCAACGGTAAAAGCCCTTCAGGTAGTTTTCAGTTCATAAAGCCTATTTCTAATGCTCATCATCTAGAAAGTTTTTTCTTCTGCTGGTTGTTCGACCAATGTTTCTTACTTTAATTATTTGTGTTACTTGTTGTGTGATTAGTTTTTCCTGCCATGAAAAATATTCGTTGTGATGTCAGTTTTTTTCCTTTAAAAAAAATCAGATGGTGTGTGTGTGTTTAACAGAGGAATCGTTATCCTACTTCTTTAGAAGTGACATGATCTGGATGTCCTACAGGCATTTAGAAATCTATAAACTCCACTGTGCCCCAACTTTAGCTGTCAGCCATCTGTCAAAGACTGGAGTTTTGGCTGTAATCATTGCATGCAAAAGCACAATTATCCCAAGCATGGAAGCAAATCTACAACAGAGGGGTTTTGAAAGAAAAGTAATTACAGTGGTACAATGAGCAAGTTTATATTCAGACCTCAGCTTTACCTAATTGTTGTAAATTGTAAGAGAGCCGTACATAAACAAATCCAGATCAACATAAGAAAAAACTACAACTGTGTGACATAGTATTGAATGAAAAAATTATTCCTTGAAGTCATTGTTATTAAAGACGGTCCTATCTACATTTAAATGTTTTTTTTAATTGTATGTCCTGAATACAACTATTCAATTCAATTCAATTTTATTTATATTGCGCCACATCACAAGAACAGTTGTCTCACAGCGCTTTCCAAACAGAGCAGGTCAGACCCTACTCTGAAGTTAATTACAGAAACCCAACAATTCCCACCATGAGCAAGCACTAGGCGACACAGGCAAGGAAAAACTTCCTTTTAACAGGCAGAAACCTCGAGCAGAACCATGGCTCAGGGTGGGCGGCCATCTGCCTCGGCCGGTTAAGGGTGAGGGAAAGAGAGACTAGAATAGAGCTGTTAACTGCTAACCCTTACCTTTGTATCTTCCAGAGTGGTGCCATGCTGCTGGAAGTCCTTTGACAAGTCCAGGATGTCGGCTGAGCTCGATTCTGGTGATGGGCAGATGGAAAGGGGGTCCATCCCCCTGGACATTGACAATGTGCACATGCTACTGCAGGGTCAGTCAAACCATTAAACAAATTGCTGTGTGTTATGTGATACAGTTAGTTTGTCAATTAAAGGACTTTTAACAGTGTGCGAATGTGACTGTGTATGGTTGTTTGTCCATGTGTTGCCCTGTGATGGACTTAGAGTTTAGAGATTTCAAAATCATGACATTTGCAGTCACTTCACGCCTGTATTTTGATAAGGGTGATCTACCGATTTCACACTTGCACGAACAAACTGTAAAATATCAAATGGAGAACTCACCGAAGTGAGTAAACAGCCCGTAAACTCACATTCCCAGTGTTCAACCTAAATTTTCAGTAATCTATGTAGAGTTATAAACTGGCAAAGAGAAGAAAGCTTATACTCGGTTGAATCGGTATACACCAACACCTTTTTAATGAGGAGTTCAAATTGAACCTCTGGAATTCAAGATGTGTTTGCGTGATCAAGTCAGCATAGCTTATGATAATTAAGTATTTAATTAAACCGTTAGTGTCAGGAGCAGGTTTCATTGCCACACAGGTTTTAATGCTTAAAACCGACAGCTGGAAGCTCATTCTTTCTGGACTGTTTCCTTTGAAAGACATCTGAGGTAATGCGTGAAAGTGATTTTGGTGACAACACAATATCTATAAAGCCTCACTTATTTTCATGCCGGTGATGTAAGTTAAGTCAATTGTAAGCGACATTTAGCTCCACTTTTATCTAATTTCTTCCGTCTTTTTCGACTCAAGGCTATACTTACTTTAATCTCCTGTGAGTGAATTGCTCTTAATCTGAGAGAGCTGAGTCATTTAGATGAAGAAAGCATGACGTTGGAGAGGATAGTAAAATACTTCTCACTCATCGTGACTCTGGGCATTTTGGAACATCCAAACTACAGCTTTGACAGATCAATTTAATTTAAGCATCCTTCCTTAGCGTTTCACTTTGTTTATCAACAATTTATTCCCCTTTTTTTAGGATTGTGTGACCGACAATCTGCTACGAGGTTTTCTATTCTTATTGAATTGCAAGTTTTATGAAGTTACAGATTTTAAAGGTTGTTCATTTATTTATGTATCAGTTTTTTTTAATGGTGCTTAATGACTTGTTGTCAATGATTCTGGTGGTAGAAGCAAGGTTATCGTAAAATAGCATACAGAATGAAATCTGTAAAGATATGACATATAAATGCTATGCAGGCTTTAACATGTCATTCTTTGTCTGTACATCTTTAAATGTCATCACACTGTCTCATCTTTTACCTCATTCATGTTTGTACTCTGAGTCTCCCTCTTTTTCTCACTGGAAAATGCCTGTTTTTGGTGCTCTTTCGCCACTCATTCCAATTCCTTTTTTAGTAGGTTACAAACTGTGTAGATTATTCATTTAACTATTTTTAGTACATGACTGTTCACATTTAGATCACAGTGATGTTTTCAATTAAGAGTCGAGGAAATATTTTTACAGATAGATCATTTCCAACTGGCCCAGTGTGCAGCAGGACAGATGTGAGAGCGGGAAGAAGTTTTATTCCTTGAATGAAATGTAACTGGAGAATTTTAAAAGAATGATCCCAACAACAGCTAACAATGTTTGCCATTATCGCTCTTATTTGATGTTGCATAACTAGACTTTAGGGGGACATTTTCCATACATAAATGACATCTCATTTCACAACTTACAATATGACTTGGCATGTACATTGAATTTAGTTTGCAGGATGAATAAAGCTTTTATCCTGTGAGTAGTTTGAATGATCAAAAATAATGAATTTTCAGCTTGTACAGCATGAATAAATATTATGCTTCTGAAGGAGTGAGCTGTTGCAAGTCATGTTTGGGCAGGCCACTGTGAGTCAGTATTAAAGGAGGAGGATCCCGAATAATCTCACCTGCTTCCCCTGCAGGCTGACAATAAAGAATTTTGGCTTGTTAGACGAGAACGATTTTCTTTCAACACAGGTTCAGTTTTTCCTTTGTCAGTTCTGATGTAACTATGGACCTGCTGCAGCGTCAGTGTATTGAAACGTGTGTTTTTCCAAAAGAAACACATTTGGTTTAGGACTATATTCATCAGAATTCACAGATGTGGTGACATTACTACTAAAACAGTATGAGTCATTCAGTCAGGGGTGAGTATTATTTCTTGGCTCTCTAATTTTGAAGATTTATAGTTAACAACAGTCAACATTTAAAGTTTAGCTTAAAGGCAAAGCACATAGGCGCTAGCATGTCTTTTTGATAGTGAAGAGAATGAAAATTGCCTTTTAGGTTTTCCTCTCCTTTGAATGAAAGCTTGCTTTCAGTGCCAATGTATTTATAGCCCACCTCTTGACACCATATAAGGAAATCACGTTCCATAGGTAAACTTCTGGGCACATGTTTAAATGTTTTCTTGTTGCATGGGGTTCTTATTAAGAAGAACTTGTGTGGTTGTTACAGTGAAGGCGAATCAAGACATAGTGGGAGAACTTGATTTAAATTGGTTTTTGAGGCACTAAATACATCACAGCTCCTTTAGCAGAGAACAAGTGGAGTGTGTTGTTGGCAGAAGTAAATCACACATGCACAATCAGTAAAAAGCAGATTTGCTCTTTGGAGATTCTAAGCTCAATAGGTTGATTAACAGAAGTCATATTTTGCAACTTCTTGTTTGTTTCTTTTTCTTTGTTGTTATTCTTTTCCAACAGGGCTGCATGGTAGTGTTCGGTGGTTAGCATTGTTGCTTCATAGCAACAAAGCTAGTTTCTGTGTGGAGTGTGTATGGTGTTCTCTTTATGCCTGGGTTCTCTATGTTGAATCTGTCTTTCTAAATTGAACACAGATTGATTTTGTATGATTTACATTCTTCATACAGTGATATCAGACTATAGTTAGCCCTATTAGGTTTTGTTGACTCTGATATACACAGGTTAGCATTCTATGTCGATGTCGATAATTGAAATGTACATTTACACATTACCAAGGCAACTAAATCTGCAGTAGAATTAGAGTAGAATAGCAAAGATTGAACTTCTTGGAACAGCAATATATATATGGAGAAGATATCAGAAAACAAGAAGCATTTTTGTCATCCACTGGAGCATTTATTGAGAATTTAATTATAGAGAAAGTTGTGCAAATTACAATCACAATACTTTACACAACATGAAAGTAGAAAATCATTGAAAATCAATAGACAACAGAATTAATTAACACATTTCCCTAATTGCCCTCTGAAATAAATGTGAATGATTAATTTCATAGTCACTAAGTCAGGTAAAAGGCAAGCATATTTATAAAATAGACCTTTAACAGGAAACTGGCGTCTTACTTGATATAAATCATTATGACTATTCTGCTCTTCTGGGTTAACTGGAACAACCAAAGTGTTACGGGTTTTTGGAGAACTGAGTGTGCAAGTTGAGTTTGCATTTAAGTGTATTATTTTTTCTGTTGACTAAAAGCAATGTGATTTGTTTTTAATGGCATGTTAGATGCAATAGGTGGTTTATTCTGGTTTTGGGTGGTACAGGGTCAACAGCTCGAGTCTTACAGACTAAAGTTAACTTTTTGCTTTATATAAATATTATCCTTCAACATGAGAGAATGAAATAAAAAAGGCCACTACGAGACATATACCCAATTTTACCATTTCTACTATCGGGCTATTGCTTTAATGATAAAACGTTGCACATTAAGCCTTTTTTTTTCGTTAGGAACTTATTAATTTTCTGCTCCCAGAGAGTCTAACATCCAGCCTAAAGCCACTATTGTCTTTACAAGTTTTGTGTAATTTATCAGTTCTTATGAGACTATATAATACAATTTTTAATGCTGTATTTATCCTTCAACAGTGGAACAAGAGCAAATTCAAAAGAGGACGTTCACCAACTGGGTCAACGCTCAGCTGGCTAAGGTAAGACTAACCTATATAATCGATCTGTATTTCAGCTACCAAACATTTGAATGACATTAAACTGTAGTTTAAGTAATAAATTAAATCATAGTTGTGAATATTCATTTATTTTTTAATTGCTTATTTATTTTTTATTATTATTTGTGGTTAAATTGACAAAGGATCATTCAACAGCAGGCCTCTTTAGAGACACTTGGAGGATGTGGAAATGCAGTAACAATTGCAGGAGAGATATCAAATCATATTCTTAAAAAAATGAAAAACACTCCAAACAGTTAACTATAGGATTCTAAATCAAGACCTTATTTTTACCACAAAAACAAAAGAAAAGAAAAACAGAATTGCTGAAACTGACATGAGTCAGCAGCATACTCTGAACTTTCTCTCTCTGTCTTAGTTGGTAATCAGCCATGACTGTTAGAGTGTCATGGTGGTGGAGGTGATGGGGGAGGTCTGTGTACATAAATATAGCATTGAAGGACAAGGTTCACAGCACACATACCGACAGCAACAGACGGCTACCACCTCCATTTCCTCCGCCATTGCTATGCTAACTTAAACCGTCCTCCACAGATCAAACCAATCCTGGCTGTTGTTGTAACGTTTCCAATAAACGATTGAGATTATTGCTCATCTTTGCTATGACTTTAACTTAAAAAATTCAAAACAACATCCTGGTTCATATTATAGAGACCTCTGAAACTAATCGATTATTTTTTAAAAATAGGCTTATAAAGTTGTGCTCTTGTCAGTAATTCAGTCTGGAAACAATTCAGGAGTCCCTTTTCCAGTATAAAATGCAACGAGTAATACAAAACAACGAAAAAAGTAGATTTTAGATGATATGTTTCATGTGATAATTATTACTTTTCCTATCATAGTGGTGTCTTTTAAAGCTAACTATAGATCTGTACCGGCAAAAATAGATAATTTATGGCCTGTCAAATGCTGGTAATAGTTTCCACTGATGTTCATTATATGAAGAATCTCCAATCTTAAGAACACTTTATAAACAGTTTTAAAAACTCTGTTGTTTAAACTCCAGCAGCATTTAATTAATTTGTTCTGATCAACTGTCACAAGGCACAAGCTATCATGAAACACACGCAAGCAAAATTCCAAAAACTGTATGCAACACATATTTTTGTCCCAAGCCTACTGATCCTATTGGAGGCTGAACATTAAAAAAAAATCAACACAAAGCTCTCACACACTTTAAAAGTTCGGGTACATACAGTCCAAGTTTAGATCTGAAAAGCTGTTCTGTTTTTTGTATTTTTAGCGCAGCGCTTTAGAAATAACAATGACAAAAAAATTGGAATCTTTTATTTTAAAAAGTCTCATCAAAATAATAATTTGATTTTTTGGGCAAGTTTGCACACATTTGGTATTATTTCAATCAGCTTCTTGGCACAAAGTCATCTAAATAATCCCAAACCACCTTATATTGTTTTACTTAAAAGAAAGGGGTTTTTAGTTAATCTTAATCAGGCTGAAAGTCTATGTCAAATCATATTGGTACAACTGATTGCCCTTTCCACGAGTTGGTACACAAAATGATAGAGCCTTAAAAAATGTGGTTTAACCTTTGGCTTGTAGAAAAGTTTATAGGACGTTACCTGAACCAGTATTATTTTGAACCCTTGTTATGCTTTTGCAGCAGTAAAACCTTTCAGATATAACGTCCATAAACTCTCATTTTCTCCTTGTGGTTTCTAGCCTCTTGTCAAGACTGATATTAAGCTTTAAGTTAATGTAAATATGATATTGTATCATTTAGAAAATTTGAAATCGATTGCAATTTGTTGTATATTTAGAAATAAAAAGTAAGAACTGAATCTATGTGTTGTAACAGAGGAGGCCGCCATGCAGGGTGTTGGATCTGTTCAATGATTTTCGAGATGGCTCCAAACTGTTAGACCTGCTGGAGGCCATGAGCGGCCAGCACTTTGTGAGTACCATCTACTTCATCTTCCACTTTTCGGCTAACATCCAACATGCAAGATGACTCGGAGATTGTGTTTTTTCAGAGTCGGGAGAGAGGGAGGGGAATGTTCCAGCACAGAAGCAACATTGAGAAAGCACTGTCCTTTCTTCAAAAGAAATCGGTAAATAAAATGGCCAATTGCTTATCATTATCATTTTTCTGCTGCAACTGAACAAACGGGAAAGCTGACATATAATCAAATATTTGGAAAACTAACAAGAGGAAGATATCACCCAAAAACGGGGCACATATTTGGTAATATACAAGTATATGGATTTTTGATTTTGGTTAAAAAAACTAACAAAAATGTACTTCTTCTTTCTCTTAAGATCAAACTAGTCAACATAAACATTCCTGACATTATTGATGGTAAACCTTCCATCATCCTGGGCCTGATATGGACAATCATTCTCCAGTATCATGTGAGTTAAGTTTTATCAATATTCATTACTTTCATTCCATGTCTTTTGTGTTTTGCATCAGATAACACATTTATTTTAGGAATCACTGCTTCAGTCTTTGTCTCCTAGATAAATTCAGCTAATATATAGTTTAAAATAGCTTTTTTTCAATTTATTTCCATGGAAGAGATGTCATTCCTTGTCGATTTGCTTCGTTGAGTTTGTTTACTAGCAACATTAATCTGAAACTTGTGTATGGTTTTCCTAGATTGAGGAGTTGGCCAGTTGCCTTTCGTTTGACTCCCGTCAGTCTTCCATGGAGTCTCTGGCCAGTTTGGACACGCGCTCTACCCTCTCAAGTCGCTCGGCCAGCAGCAGCCCTGTTCCCCCGAAAGGATCAGCTCTCCATAACCGTTTTAGGGTCTCTGCCAAGAAAGCCCTTTTGCTCTGGGTTCGGGAACAGTGCCATAAGTAAGGAATGAACTGATCGGGAAGAATAAAACATGGAGGAATCTAAATGTGCACATCAGACATTGCATAGTAGAGACAAATATGCTATGGTGCAAATATATTTCAAAATAATAGCTATATTTGTTTCCATTTTTTTCATATTTAAACATAACATTATTGATAAATGGTACTGATTGATTAGATTCTCGTGGATAACATAAGAAGTTGTGGTACTGAGACTGAGATTTGGTGATCTGACAAGTAACACGTACTGACAAGTTGTTTTTTTTCCCCCATCAGAGCTGGCTGCACAATAAATGTGAAGGACTTTAAGGCGAGCTGGAGGAGTGGAGTTGTTTTCCTGGCAATCCTACACGCTCTGCGGCCTGACGTAGTGGATCTGTCTAAAGCCAAAACCAGGAGCAATAAGCAAAATCTTAAAGAAGCCTTCCTCATTGCAGAGAAAGAACTGAGGATCCCCAAACTGCTGGAGCCCGATGGTGTGTACATTCTTATATGAAATTCTAACATTTCAAAGTACTAAAAATTGTCTTTTTTTTCTTGGTAAGTAGGAATAAGTAGGAATAAGTAGAATATAAGTAGAATATTCCAATATTCTTTGGAACAGAGAAACAACCTAACAAAATAAGGACAAATAACTAATAACATCATGTTTTCAGCAAAATGTCAGACTCAGCACAGAACTTGTAATGGGATGTTTGGATCAATTTACCCTAAAGCAAAGCAGTTTACATGACACTTGGATAAGATCTTATCAAAACCAGAGTGTAACGATTTATGTAAGCATGCTGACCAAAGTATTACAACAAAGAACCTCTCAAAACCAAAGTAACACAAACAAATTATACTGTGAGGCTATTAGGTATTGAGTTACTCTTGCATTCTGTTCAATAATGGTCAGAGTACATGTTTAATGTTACATATCTTTACAACTTTATAAATAAAGACCATAAGTTTAATCATACATACAAAATTCTTTATGAAAATGTATTATTCTGCTCCCGTTTATTTGCAATTGGACAATAATAGTTGTCTATCTAAATGACTCAGTTTGAGCTGTAATTGTGACTTCGCTCAGCTGTGTGTGGAACTGTGACAAACATGTCAGTCTAGATCTAGAAAGTCCTTTCAAACACAATTTTATCACATTTTTTGCAGTTACAAGATGCTTTTGTATGGTTAACAGCTTGAGGGAGAGTCAAATGATGCCTCGGTGGTCTGCTGACTCGCTTGTCAGCTGTGTTCTTTGGACTTATACAAAACCTTTATTTGTTCAATTTTTTTCTGCCTGATAGCGTATCAGCAGACATTTGCCAAACGGACACTTTAAAGACCGAATTTACGGCGCTGTTCTTCAGATCCACCATTAAACGGCATTAAAATGCTCCTGTTTCAGTAGCGCGATTTGCTCAAGTTTAAAACTCCCACAGTGGTGCTGAAGTGAGTCTGATCATGGATGATTGCGATGTTGATGCAGATGTGGACGTTCGAGACCCGGATGAGAAGTCCATCATGACATACGTGGCTCAGTTCCTGCAGTACTCCAGAGACATGCCAGTAGCAGAGGAAGAAATGCAGGTCTGTATGAAGTCTGTCATGTTTTTTAATAAACATCAAGCAGTACGGAGCATGATTTTACACTGAATACTGAGTGCTTCTTAGGTCAATGTATCAATCAATAGACTTGATTTGGGAGGTCTAAAACATTCAACATCACGAGCAACTGGAATTCCTCTGTTGTCCAGATTCATTTGCAGTTTAGCTGAGGTTTGAATGCAATTCTGAAGATGATATGTAGATGATACAGCTTTGAAAGTCAGTTTGACAAAGTTACTTGCAACTTCAAAAAACTTGAAGGAACATTTGGCTACAAGGTTAGTTTTATTACATATTTCAGTCAGCCAAAGCTAAAATCAAAGCGCTGTACAGGTCATTTGAGCAGATCATAAAACACAATTATCACCACAACACAAGACAAACTCAAAGATTAAAAAAAAACAGTAAGAGCAAAAAAAAAAAAAAAAAATGATAAGAGGGGGAAATTAAGACAACTAAGATAAAGTCGAAGTCTCACTCAAAGGCCTGAGAGAAAAAGTGGGTCTTTAAAAGGGTTTTAAAAGAGTGTAGGGGCCTGTCTGATAGAAAGGGGGAGGGCATTCCACAGTTTGGGAGCTGCCACAGAGAAAGCTCGGTCCCCTCTCGGTCCCCTCTGAGCTTCCGCTTTCTGGTGGAACACTTGTAGTATATTTCTTGTCTCCACACAACTTTTATACTTTTCTTGATAAAAGGAATTAAAAGAGAAACCTTCTGTGTGCAACATGTTAATTTATTCCACCCACTTCTGTCAGTTATCTCACACATAGATGTAAAGAATATATTCGCTTTTTTATCATTCCATCAGGCTTTTAAAGTTAGAGAAAAATAGAATTTACAATGAAATAGTTTTGGCTGTCACAATAATTATTAGTAGTTTTTATAGAAGTTGTATGGTGTAAATGTTGCATGGAACAGTTTGGGCACCTTGTCAAAACTCATGTTGATGGAAAACAACTGAGTAAATGGAAGATTACATTTTTTAGTTGATTTTAATAAGGCATGACATTACAAGTGATACATTCTCTTTACATGTTGAGCCAAATAATATTTTATTCCCATCTGTCATATTTTCAAAAATTGCAGAATAGGAAAACAGGTAACAGCAAAGGTTTCGGCAACCCACATAGTTAATACCCAGTAGTACCCCACTTGTCAGACCTTAATGAGGCTGATAGGGTCATAGTTTTTTAGAAATAATTCGGAAAGACTAGATAATGCAAGTATCAAAGCATTAAAGCATCAAAGCATAAAATAGTTGAAAATAACTCTGAACCTTTAAATGAGTTATTCCCTCAAAAAGTTATTGAGGACCAATATTTTTCATTTGGAATGTTATCAAGAAATGGCAATTAACAGAAAAATGGAGGCATAAATGAAAACAAGTCGGAACCCTTGTTACTTAAAGACCTCCAAAAAGGTTTTTGCATACGCTAAAGTTGTGATACCTGTTTAGCCGTTCAAAGAAATGTTACAACACTGGAAGACTTTTGTAGGAATGATGGGCAAAAAAATCCCTCAAACAACTTTTGGCTACCTATAAACTTTTATAATTGCCAAAGAAGGTGCTTATCCTTGGTGTCCAAACTTCTGCTGTGGTCCTTTTTCATATTCTATTTTGAAAATGTTTAGAATGAAAATAAATATGATTTTAAATGAAATGGAAATTTACCACCAGTAACTTCATGCCTTTTTAAAAGCTTTCATTTGCAAAATTGTTTACATTAACGTACATTTTGAACAAACTTTTACAAGTATCTGTTTGACAAATTAGTTTGGTTTGTCTCTATCTTTAGATTACAGGAAGTTTCTGTGACCCCATCCCTCCTTGTTTCTTTCTTTCTCTTTTGGTTGTTTCCTCCTCTTTCCTTCCCTTGCTATTCAGACTCACTACTTGACTCCTCCCAAAAGTTCCTCACCTATCAACCTGCCTCTTCACTACACTCCTGCTATTTCTGCTTCACCTCTTCGACAGGTACACCAACACGGATTTACATCTCAGATCTATTTTCTCACATTTTGTCCCCATTTTGTCCTTCCAGTCAAGCTGCCATTTATTAACAGTAACCTCCAGTCTTAATAGTGAGGCTTTCAAAAGAAAAGACAGCATTTCTACTAAAAAATAATAACTTTACACATAATTATAACATAATTTCTGCTTTTCGCATCTGTGTTTGGAAACGTTCTAGCTTGTACGTTTGCAGTTGTCGGCTCCATTACCATTAGATCACAGATATTTATTCAGCTCAATGAGAAACTTTAAATATTATTTTGCTGCAAGATTTCTCAGAAAAGCTGTTTATTTGGTACTTTGCTGTTTTTTGAGTTTCTATTGCTTAAAGTCTGGATAACCGTCAGACTTAGTGGTAAAGGCTTGACTGAGCATGTTGAATGAAACTTGTTTGCCCTGTTCTCTGGGAAAGTATCCACTATTATATCACATTTGTATATCTCTTAACTTCCCATCACATAGGCAAAGGTTATGACTGGTACCGGTATTTCCAGTTACGGAACTGACACATCAGACACATCAGATCAGTTTTGCTTAGCAAGAAATGAGGGTGTTTATTTTTAGATTACAAGTACATTTCAATTATGTAAAGTTACTGCAAGATTTATTACAGAATTCTGAGCCTGGAATGTTTTTTCTCAAGTCTGGAAATACTTTTAAAATGAGTGATTTTGTTTGTAACTTTGTTTTCAAGCAGTTCAACCACTATTCACTCGGTGGGTATATAGTTAACCTTAATGCAGAGTAATATAAATACAAATACTTTACCCCTGCGGAGATATATCTAAGATACTGCAATAAAAAAATGATTTTGTCTTGATTAAACTATTGTGTAATCTGTTTTATACCACGTGTCCAGGCTACAGCTGATCAAAAAGCAAAGGAAGTCACGCACTGGCTTGTTCAGGCCTACGAAGAGCTGCTGGAGGGGTGGGACTCCACAGAGGGAGAAAGCTACTCAGAGAGATACCATGTATGTAGTTTTGATTTTTTTGGGGGGATTCATGTTCAGGCCAGCAACTGTATAACTGGCATTGTGGTGAAACAAATTAGTATTAGTATTCTACTAGTATTCTACTTTGAGTCAACCTTACAAGAATGCTTCTGAGGAAGACATGTCCTTTTCTTCAGGTCTTTCAGACCTTTCTGGTGTCTTTTAATGAGCAGCGAAGGCCCATCATGCCTTTACTGACAGCAATGCGACGAACTTCAAAACTGAGTGAGGAGCAGCGGGCTCTGAGAGAGGCATGGGATTCTCTCAGTGAAAAGGTTCTGCCCATTTATATTTAGTTTTTTGTAACACCAATAAGTTCTGCTTAATTTAAAACAAAAAATGTAATTATGATATAATGTTGAAATTATAATAGCTTTCATTTTTTTGAATGCATATTCTGTGTAGAATAGGTCCAAGATAAAGCCACATTAGTAATATATGTATGTTAGTTGCTGCATGACACAGTCAAGCTTAGGATGTAATGATCAGTGTTCGGACCCACAGACACCCAAAAGCCGGTCAGTCAGGGAAACAATGTTTATTTGCAAATAAACTGGAGGCGTGGTCAGGGCAGTCCAAGTTCGGTACCAAGTGATCCAATAATCCAGCGGACACAGGGATAATCCAAGAAGGCGGTCGGGGCCGGTCCAGGGGTCAGTACCAGGGAAGCAGTCCAAGGGAGCAGGCGGGGTCTCGAGGTCGTAAGCAGGTGGGGTCATACACGGGCAGGCAGTCAGGATCAGGCAAAGGTACAGGCGAGGGACAGGCAGGCTCAGGAGTCGAACGGACGGATCAGGCGGGGGTCAGGCAGGCTTGGAAAACAGGTAGACGGAAGGCAGGTCGAAGATCAGGCAGACAGGATAATATAATGCTGGAAGTACTCACTCTACGGCTCGATACGTTCTGGCACGGAGACTGGCATGAGCAGAGTATATATGGAGGTGGAAACAGGTGCAGGTGATGAGGGTGATTATGGAGTGAGGATGCTGAGCAGGTGTGCAGACGGGGTGGAGCCAGCTCCAGTGCCAGGAACGTAACATAGGATTTTTTTACTCGTATCATTGTACAAAAGAAGACAAAAATACATTGCTTTTAGATTAAAAGATGTATGCGACCCTACTAACAATATTGAAGCATTTAAATCGAAGGTTTTGTTGAGCAAGTTAAATGTGCGAGTAAGGGTTATAAAGGGGTTATTATTCAAGTTACTGGAGTTTTACTATGGACGGTAAATCATGTTTTCAAGCACAGTTTTTTGTACACTATGTACGTGTATATAGATTTAAATTTTATATGAAAGTTGCATGACTTACAAAACACATAAAGTTGATTTAAGTAGTTTAGGATGTTTTTAATGGGTGTAAATATGAACACCTTAAAAACACATTATATTATGTACTTCCATCAGTGTACAGCGCTGAAAATCCTATTTATTGAAAAAAAAAAAGAGACATCCTGAGTTTTAAAAAATATTTTCATTGCATTTTTTACTGTATGCACTGTAAATGTTGCCATTAATTTATAAATACATTAGTATCCATGTATAGCTTTTTAAAATTCAGACATAGTAGACTTCACTAAGAAAAAATAACTTCTGTCTCTCTATTTTCACTTAGCTAAGAGAGTACAAAACTGAGTTGGATATGAGTCTTCCACCCCTGTTGGACACAGTAGCCCGCTGGCTGTTGAAAACTGAAGGGGTGTTAGCTGAGGAACAAGGTGACCCTCAGGACCATGGCTGTGCTGCTGATGAAGCCAGGGAAAAACAAGAGCTGCTCAAAGTAAAAAAAAAAAAAATCATGTTTAAAATATGAAAAGACAAATCAATTAAAAAATTTTGTGTTTTTTATAGTATTTGTTTTAATCCTAAAACATTTCTTAATGTGAGAATTGATCTTTAAAGTACTTATATATAAGATTTGTCTTGATTTGGGACATTTTTTAAATCATGAGCATTTTAGAAATGGTCTTCATGCTCGATGTCTTAGGTTTGCCTGGAGGAGATGCCGCAGCAAATGAGAACCTTCCAATCTTTCCAAAACATGGATGAGTATGGAAACTTGATGGTTCCTACTGACAAAATGGACGAGCTAAAGAGGAGGTGTGTGCATTTTTAACGTATATGTAACGTGGAGGACACATAAAACAAACAGTTCAAAGTGAATACCCAAAAAGAGTATATGATACATTTTTCGACCTCACCAATATCACCTTAAAATTATGTAAACTTTTATCTTTTCAATGGAAGTTCGATGAGTTAAACATGTGGATATCTTCACCAGATTTACCAGCGTGAGAGTGACAGCTAAGTATCACGGTATTAAGTTGGAATACTGGGAGCACCGCCACACAGTGCTGGATCTGTTGGGGCAGATCAGATCTAAGCTCCACGTGTGGAAGGGACCTTATATCTCTCCAGAGGCTGTCAGGTTGTTGCTGCAAGAATGGAATGTAAGTAGGCACACTTTTAACACCTTCAAAATACACCTGAGTGGTATCTGGGGTGATTAAAGATGAAAAGGGTTTGAATTTAGATGATAGTAGCCTAATATTCCAAAGCCATAGTCTAACAAATATCAGGAAAAATAAGAAATTCAGCTATTGTTAAAGAAAGCCAACGTTTTTTTTTTCTAAATTGTATAAAAGTTATGATTTGAAACATCAAAGACAGCTTACGGTTTCAAAACTGTGTGATTGGGTATTTGTTAAAATGTTATAGTTTAAAAGATCTAACAGACTTTCCATTGTGAAACTGCCCTTAATGCTTTTCTGTATGCATATGATTGTCTTGTTTCTATTGTGGGATAACTATGGTTGTAGGTTTCGAATGATTTATTTCTGTATTTCTTTATTTCTTACAGGACTTGGTAAACACACAAGGGTTGCCTTCTTTGTTGGAAGCTGCTCTTCGTAAGCTGAAGCAGATTTCTGAGAAATACTCAAGTAAATCTGCCCTCGGTAAGTCTAATGTAGTATAGTCACTGTTTAATATATTCATTTTACTTAAGTATAAAATAAACTAGTCAAACATGACTTTTTCTTAGTGTGTGTGCTTGTTTAATGTGCTCCTTAGCTGCAGATTACCACCAGGTCAGTAAGCAGGTGAAGCAGCTTGAGGAAGAAACTGCAAGGGCTTTGGAGGAACTGACAAGAGCCAAAGGCATCATGGGCCATGTCATGTCTGCCTGGGAAACGTACCGGGACTGCCTTAGCTCCCTTCAGGCTTGGCTTGAACAGGGCTCTGTAACACACAGCCATGGCATCAGACCTCTGGTATCATTCAAATATTACAATAGAAAAACTTGTTTGTTGCTCAATTGTGAGATGTCGTAACCATTTGGATTTTGTATCACCATCAGTAAAAAGGAGACAAATAATGTAAATGTCCTTTAGGACTTAACATCCCCATTGATAATATTCTCCTATGTCTGCTGATGTTGATGTATTTTTAAGGTGCCATCAGAGTCCATGGCTGAGTGGGGAACCAGGCATGCCCAGTTGAACGAGGTGGGCCACCTCTTGATTGAATCAACAGCCCCTGCGACCAGCCGAAGTGTGACAGAAGAACTTCGAAAACTCAACATGCATTGGGCAGAGTTTGTCAAAAAGAACATGTCGGTAAGTTGACAAAAAAGAAAACTCGTTTAGTTACAAATCCGATTAAGTTCACTTGTATTGATTCAAACTGAAACATGAAAAAAGATTTCTATTCAAAAGTTTTATTTAAAAAAGATAGTGACTAAGATGTCTATAAAACACAATGCAATCATTTGGAAATCTTACAACCTGCTATTATACACAAAAAAGGTAAAAAGCTTATTAAATGTATATTACATTAAACTTTATTTGTTTTCATAAAATGTTACCTCATTGTGTTTCAGGATCACATTAAAAAATAGAATGAAGAAAACAAAAAGGGCCTCTAAAAATAAAAATGTGTGTCAATTGAATTGGCAAATAGTCAGTAATGTGACTTGGTAGAAAGAAAGCAACCTTAAAGCAATAGTGTTTCAAAGAGGTGATGTTAAGGTTAAGAACCCATAAAAACTATATCTACAAACTGTGGAACCATTTGAGACTAATTCCCCTTAATGTACATTTCCAACAAAAATTGACTTCAATATAATAAAAGCAGACATGATTCTGTCATGAAAAGAGTTGCATAAATTCAAAATAAATCCATCCATCCATCCATTTTTTTTTTACCGCTTCCCAAATGGGGAATCCCAGTAGTCAATGAGCGAGAGGTGGGGTAAACCCTGGACGGTTAAATTCAAAATCATTTCTGAAAATGATTGTCTCAACATGTGTTTTTTGTGATGGTATGGGTGTTCATTAGTATCTATACAGCTTGCTACTTGCATATAACAATATATCGTAAATTCAGAAACATGCAGATTTTCAATAAACATACGACACTGATCAGTTTATACATTTTTAAATGTCTTACTTATAGTAGCAAGAGACATACAAAACTAAATGATCAATCCCATATCCATCTACAATATTATTTTCTTTAAGGAATTCTAATTTAATAATATGAAATTAGATAATATTTGCTTACAGACATTTACTACAATTTACAAACAAAATGCACTTTTAAACTGTCCAGTACTGCTGTCATTTTAGTCACCTAGTACCTGTTATGTGCCACCAAGCCCAGAAAATATAAGCCGAGGTACACTAATCTAGTGTTGATCATCTTTTCCTAAGTCTTTAACACTTAACTGCTGACAAAGGCAGACACAATTACTTGCCTGCCACTGAAACCAAACAGTGACACAATTACAGTCCCCATTTGTGTTTTTTTACCAGGAAAGTCAAGAGTTAAGTGCAGATATTCAGGCCAACGCACCGGATCTCCAGGCCTTGATCAGAGAGGCCACTCTGATTCTCAAAGAGCCTCTCGAGACAATGGCAGGTCCTTTACGTACCTACCGGAAAAGATTACAGGTTGGACAACAGAGTTATCAATGACTTATTTTTCCACTATATGATGATCATTGTCCTTTTGATAACTACAAATTCTTCTTTTGGTTACATTTTTTGTTTCCGTCCTTCAGTTCATTATAGGAAAGATAAAACAAGTGGACATAGATGCTCTTGTTCCCTCCCCAGATTGCTCATCTGATCAGTTACGGAAACTTAGGCTTGCTACACCTGAGGTATATGTGATATGAGTTTTTAAGTTACTAGTTATATTTTGAGCAAAATAGCAGTTTCACCTTTTGATATGAAGTATTTTGTGCAAGTTTACCTGTGTGGTATCCTTCATTCTTTTATGCACCAGGTGATGCAGACGTTGTTCGAAGCAGAACAGGTTTGTGCAGAGCTGCAGCATAGTGTGTCTGGGCTGGACAGTAGATTAGCTGAACTCCTGCACTGGGAAATGGAGGCGAGGGAGCTCTACCAACAGCTGAGATCCACAGATCGAAAACAAAAACAGTCGAGCCAAGATCCGAGAGCCAGGGTAGGACGAACCACAGAATAAATAGGAAGTTCAGCTTTACATCCTTTCATGAAGTAACGTAGGTGTATGTGATGAAAAACTAACAGTATCTGACATCTTCTGTGTTAGGTCATAATATCCCGTGGTCTACAGTTGGAGGGTCAGGTCGTCACTGAAGAGCAGGACCTGCAGGTTATAGTTATAACCAAACAGAAAAGCTCCCCTCTCCAATATCTTCTTGCCTCCTCTATGCAGGAACGAATTCAAGCTGCTGTTGCTCAGTCACAGGTCTGGTCTTCTTTTTGTTGAGTTTCTCTCAAATAAATTCCTATTGTAAGCTATGAATTAACATCGTTTGAAATGTTAATGCAACGTTTTCATTCGTATAATTTCAAATCAAGGAAGCGATTGGTATGCTGAGTAGCATGGGATCCAGAAGGGATAAAAGCAGAAGTCCTACAGAGGCAGGCCCTCCATCAAAGGTCTTGAGAGAGTCAAACACTGAGCAGCCAAGTCAACGACCTGTGACACATCACCGTGATGATTTTTCCGTGCCACAGATAGTAGTACATGAGTATAAAGAAGAAAAGATGATGTCGCCTCCAATGTCGTATGCCTATGCACAACCTGTGGAACAGACCATGGCAAAGTCACCACCAAACGACCAGACTCAAGTTTGCACAAAGGGCACTGAAGAAAGACAGCGGGAATTTCAAGAGCAGGTTCTAAAGACAAACCAACAGATGGAGCAAGAAGAACTTCACAAACGTACGACACATATGATAAATGAAGTAGAAAGGCAGAAACAGCAAAGCCAGAAGCATGGACTACCACTTACTGAAGTAGATGAGCCAGGATTGACGCCAACACAACCCCGGCTGCACCAGCTCAAGCAAGAACAACAGATGGAGCCGTATGATTTCTGTCAACATCAAGATCAGCAGCAGAGAGTTACCAGTGTACAAGTAGAAACAGAAGATAACAAGACAGCAAAACTTCATGAGCAGACTCTACACCAGCAAACAGCTTCAAAGAAAAAATCTCTGAGTTCCAAAGAGCTGCAAAATAGAAAGATTCAGGCCATGAAAAACCGACCCTGGTTGCAGAGAAAAGCATCAGGAGAGCAGAAAATTCCAAATACAGTTCAAGATTCTGGTCAGATTCCAGTTCAAACGGCACAGATCACTTCACAGTCAAAGACAGAGACTGCTGACATTTCTCAGGATGTTTCACAGCGTACATCCACTGTTGGGGCCCAAACTAAAGCAAAAGCAAAATTGACAAAGCAGACATATAAACAGCAACAGGGCCAGAAAAATGAAAAACCCCACTCTCAAAGCAAGGAGCAGCCCCAAATACTTGGAAAGCAGCAAGAGGAAATGCACGCGGTTTTAAGACAGGCACAACTAGACTCAGCCACCAAAAAGAAAACTCAAACTATTACCGAGACTCAGCATAGCACACAAACAAAAGTGAAAAAACAGGCACAACTTCACTCTATGTCAAAGCCTCAGTTGGAAGGGGAGCAAGTTCAGCCAACAACCATGTTACAAATTGAATCAAGTGAAGACCAATCCCATATGCACAATTTTCCTCAGCCCCATGCCCCTGTGAAAACACAGCCACTGACCCAGACCCAATCACTCCTCCAGCCCCAAACATATGCCCCTAGTTTCCCCCAGCAATCCTTGCAGCCACAGAATCTACCCCACAGCCCAGCTGTTGCTCAAAGTCAGACATGGGCTCCAATCAGACCCTCTTCCCCTATGCAGGCATCAGTTCCAGGACATTTCCAACAACCAGCGCCATCCCACATTCAGCTCCGTAGTCATCCACAGTCTTGGGCACCTGTCAGGCCCCCCTCTCCAAAGCCACCAACAAATGTGCAGCCAGAGGATCACGGTCAGTTAATAAATGTCACTCAAATCCATGCTCAACAAATGGCTCAATCTCAAAGTCATCCTCAAACCAGAATTCAGCATCAACCCCAACCTCAACAAAAGGCTAGTCCTCAAACTCAAGCAAACTCACCTTTTGTCCATACACAAACCAATGTTCAGCGAATGGACAATCTATCACAGGCCCAGCCACCGACTCAGCATCAAGCCCTTGTCAAACCTGCTGTTCATCTTCAGGGTCATTCTATGACTGATCCTGTTGCTCAGTTTTCCACTCATCCTCAAGCACTGGTCCCACAGCTAGGACTCAGTTCCCCAGGCCAACTGCAAGCTTGGACTCAACTTAGAGCCTCATCCCCAATGTCTGTCCAACATCTTCAGGGAACAGTTCAGCCTCAGCTTTATCCCCAAGGTTTCTCCCAGTCTCAGATTTCAGTCCATCAATGGACAGACAAACAAACACCACCAAATCAAGCCATTGCCCAACAAGAGCACCATATTCCCCTGCGATACACTGAACAAATTGCTCAACTTCCATACCCTCAGACTTACGCAACAGCTCACACTTTACCTCAGTGGGCCCAGCAAGGACATCAGACCAGCCCCCAGGGGCACCCTCACATAGGCCAATCATATCCGCAGTCTCAAATAGTCCAAACACCCACTCAACCCTGGTTTCAAACACAACCCCAAATACACCCTCAGACTCCCATACCACAAAAGCCACAGATAACAACTTATAGTAGCATTCAGACAGATCAAGGACTGTTACAGCAACAGACTTGGATTCAGACATCACCACAACAACAATCCCAGCCCTATCACCAGCAATATTTACCAGTTCAGCATCCTGACCAACCCATGAATTACCGTCAGTCTCACATAGAAACTAAAACACATACCCAGTCACAACCTTTACACCAGGTCTATCCTTCCCAGATTCATCTTCAAACTCTTCCGTCCCCGTCCAACACACACACCCAGACACAGCCAGTGCCACAAACTAAGCCCAATGCCAAGACTCATCGGTCTCAGCCAAGTTTTCCAGAGCCTAAACAGTCTCAGCTCAAACAAGGTGAATCATTTACACAATCCAAACCTCAGATTCCATTCACAACCCAGGAATTTGAATTGCCAGCTCAAGGAAGTGTTCACCCAACAATCCCATCAAAATCTGAATCCGTGCCACAACACAAACCTCATATGCAGATACCAGGACAGCTTATGGCTCCCTCAACATCTAAAGCGAATGTCGAATTCCAATCCCAAGTAAAGGTACAAACCCAAGTTGTCTCCCAACCAACAGTTCAGTCACAGACTCAACCCAAAGATGAGTCACCTGTTCGACTAAAGGCTGACTCTATTTTACAATCTGCACCTGAACTGCTTGTGCCCAAGGTAACCACGGTTGCCTCATCAACCAAGTCTGAGGGTGAACCAACACAGCAACCCAGGATGCAGTTTAAAAGTCAACAGCCCCAGAATACCGTTCCCTCCCAGGTTACTGTACTGCCAGAGACCCCGCTTGAGACACCAGATATCTGTATCAAACCTCCTGCTTTGGCCCAAGCACCAGTCCAGGCCTACACAGAGGCCTACTACAAGGCACAGGCTCTGGCCAGAAATGGTTTCGAGGAGGCCAAACACTGCCTGCAGGCACACATCATGGAAGCTATTACTGTCTTTAAAGACAAACGCTTTTCAGCGGAGCAAGCATCAGTCAAAGAGGTAATAATGATAAATAGTAATGTGTTTTTTTATATACGTCATAGATATTTTTATCTGATTAACAGTTCAAATAAAGTGGTTTATCTTTTTCAGAATATCTTGCTTGATTGCCAGTATAAAGTCTTTAGAGTAGATACATTTTATCTCTGGCTGTATAGTCAAACCAGTACCTGTGTGTTTTTTCTTTCTTAACAGAACACACTTAGGGCTCTAGACCCAGAGTTGCTGGATGAGTTTTTGAGAGCAGCAAAGGGTATGGAGGCCTTTTGTACTCCCGCACAGCTGGGAGATATGGAGTTCTTCACCCAGTCTGTGAGGACTCAATGGGAGGTAAGAAATAGATTACATATGCTGTGTGTATTTTGTGGTGTGTGAGGTTTAAATTTGTTTTATTTTTTTGTCTTTCATATTGAAATTATAAAATCAATTTGTTCAGATATTTACACTAAACCAGAATCACCTATTTATAACACCTTTGTGTCAACAAAACAGGCAAACCTAAAATTTATATTATGGACCTTTATTGAGTACCGTGTGATATCATGACTTGTTTTCTTGATTATATGTCATCTCACAGGCTGTGAGAGCAGAGATATCAGGCTTTTTGCAACAATTACGATTTGAAGTAAGACGGAGAGATTTTAACAAGGCAGCCCTTCAGTGTGAAAGGAGCTTTAGCTCCTGCTTAGAAAACGTGCAGGTAGTGACATTTCTGGAGCTCAACTCTCCGTGGGTGTGCTTCATAAAATGCAGTTCATTCGCTTTGCTTGTATAATTCTTCCTTTCTTCCACTTTGTATGACTTCAAGGTGACGGTAAATGGAACTTGGTGATTGGGTTCATTCTTGCTTTTTAAAATTTCTGTTTTGTTTACTATTGTTTACAGGGCTAATATTATCTTAGTAGTCTTAGCAGTAGTAATATAATATATATAATATAATATATATAATATAATTTTATATATATATATATATATATATATATATATATATATATATATGGGAAGATTTTGAAAATGTGGGGAAAATTAATACAATTCTAAACAATAACACAGATTGAACTTCAATGTGGTCATTGTAATACTGTTAGAATGAAAAACTGCATTCTTTTGTCATTGCACTTTTCATATCTATTATCATGTGTGGGCGGCTTTTACCTTGCATAATATCTTTCAAGTCTTAATTACACAATTTTAATATTTTAGCAAATATGAACTGTAATTTTTATGTCATAAAAATGCTGAAATTCTGGATATTATTTAATAAGTCTAATAGCTTTTCAGTGATGCATCAATACAGTATGTCTTACTGTCTTTATTTTGTCAAATTTCACCAGGCCTGCTTCTCAAGAGACTTTTCAGAAGCAGGGCAGCACCTTGAGGCACTAAAAGAGCTGTGTGACACCCTCAGCCCAGAGGATGCTCACCGCCTTGCCCAGACTCAGCTGATGGAGTGTGAAAAGAGGCTGGCTGCCATCCAGCGGCAGTTCAGCGGAGACAAAGACACATCACATCCAGATTCCAGGTGAGACATTGCACATTTTGAAATAGCAGGGAGTGATCTTGTAGTGTTCAAAAAGCTGAAAATCCTTAGTCTGACAAGCCATTAACTTTATTCATGTATCTTTCACAAGCAAGCATTTACTGTAATTTATTTAGTAGCTCTCTGCTTTACTCTGTCATGCTCAACTTCTGGAGCAGCACCAAAAAGACATTAGGATACACACCCAAGCATTTTCTGAACATGATAAAGAGTTGATAGAAGCAATCAGTTCTATAAAAAATATATTAAAAACATATTCGATTAACGGATGGAAGGGTTTATTGTATGTGATCATTACAAAAATGTATTTTGTCATGTGAGGAAATTTTGAAAGGAATAACAATCATAAATTTGATTTTGTAGGATTCAGCTTGCCTTCAGTGAAGATCCAACCACACAAAAGGAACCCAAAAAAGCAAATGACAAACCTCAGCCGATTGCGGAGGTATGTAATGTTGAAGTATGTTCTCTCTAGATTCTGTTATAGCTCCCAAAAAGAATTCCTTTTGATTGTAAAGTTTTAAGACACAACTGTGTTGGTATATTCATATGATTTATAAAACGCTTTCTAAGTTGCAGTTGTTTTTGTTTTGTGGTGTGATAATATACAATAATTGTTTTTTAGGTGTCCCAGGTGACAATGCCAACAACTGCTGAGGAGAGGAGGGAGGTAGAAAAGCAAACATCTGTGGAGGAAGTCAGCAAAAAAGACATTTTTGAAAGGTAACATGAATTTAGTAGATGTATCTTTAACGATCTCAAAAAAACACAATTTGTGGTCTTTGTCTGTATTAATTTGAGTTTTTTATTCATAAAATTCTAGATATGAAAATTGTAAGAGGACACTGCAAACCCAAATGGCTAAAAACGAACACAGCTTTAAGGATGTTCCTTCTGACTCTGTCTCCCTAAAAGGCCTGCATACACGGCTTCAAGAAATACAGGTACAGTATCGTTTAAACATGACAATTTACTCATTGACGAAAAATCTTTGCAATTTACATTCATACATGTGTGTATTTGTAACCAACTCAACAGTGAGACAATCAATGTGAGTCGATTTATTATTTTTCCCCAGTTTTTGAGGCAGGAGACCGAGTCGCTGTGGTCGGAGTACACAAACCAATGCTCCCAGTGTACCCAAATGAGTGGGGATGTTTCCGTAGAGCAAGAGAAGATAGAGCTGCAGGAGCAGTGGCGCAGCCAACAGGCAAACCTTCAGAGGAGAGGCAGCTCGCTCAGCGCCGCTCTCAGACAGATCGACTCTACGGAGAACCACATGGTGGACTTCGTCGACCGCCTGGACCGTTATCTGCGACAGCCAAAGGACATCACCGGCTTCACTCTGGCCAATACCAACATCCTGAAAGACATTAAGGTCTGACGTCAGCTAGATATTGTTTCATTTGTTTAAATGTATCAGAATAACAAACATTATAGAGATCACACTCACTGTTTATTCCCTAGATTCAAGAGTTCTTAAATTTGTAGATCTGATCGATTTCTAAACTGCTCAAATTCTTTATAAAGCAAGAAATAAATGACTTCCTGCACACATACGACAATTGTTTACTGATAGAGATGGAAAATATAATCTAAGAGGAAAATTACATTTCAAAACTAAGTATGTTCGAACAACAAAAAGAACCTTCAGTTTATCAATTAGCCGAGTGAAGCTCTGGAACAGCTTGCCTGAAAATATTAAACAATGTAATAGCATCCAGCAATTCAAAAAAGAATATAAGAAAAGTGTTTTTGATGAATACAAAAAAGAATAATGCATAAAAAGTTATACCGTTTGTTTAACTGTAATTGTCCTTTACCACCATGAATCATGTAACTGAGGGGTAGGGCTTAACAAGCTTATGCTTCATCCTGCTCCTTTTTGAAACATGATGCATGTTTATGAAGCATTCTATGTAAACATTGTGAAATCATATCATGTTTCAGAATAAATGAAATGAAATCAGTCACTGAAATGTGTATGGGTAGGCAGTTAACCGTCATGTCTTATCCCACAATCTGCTTTGTCTCACTTTGCTAAAGGAACTGGATGATAACATTCAAAATGAGCTGGACCAGCTGTTTCGACTAAACCCCGAATCCAGTGACCTCGACCCGAGAGAGTGCTTCCCTCTGACCCGCGAAGTTGAGACTCACAAAGCAAGCCTGGATCAACTCAGACAGCAAGTCCGGAAGAGCGAAGCGGCCGCCCGCGCCCTCGATAGATTCCTCATGTCCCTGCGTACTGTGGACGAAGACATTTCCGGAGTTCAAGGGGCCCCTTGCAGTGACTCTGTGCTCCTGCAGGACTGTCGCTCTAAGTTGGCTCTGATCAGACAGAGCATTGACAGTTTGAAGGAAAAGGCACCGCAACTGGATTTGCTTCTGCAAGGAGCAAGGCTCACGGTTACAAGGGATGGGATTCCAGCGTCCTGCCTGGATATGGTGAATGCACTCCTTAGAAGGCTGGAAGAGGCTGACACTGGTTTGGCCAGCCAGCAGAGAGGCCTTCAAAAGGAGACTCAAAGCAAATCTCTGGGCCTGAGGAAGAGGGCGCTGTTAGGGGAGCTGAAAAGGCTGCTGGAAACAATTGAAAAACAAAGCCTGAAGGAGTCCACCATGCCAGCTGTGCAACACAAGTACGTGATGTGGCTTTATGCTATTGCAAAAAAGTTTATTGTACTATGTCATGTGTCAGTTGTTTGCTCTTGCTGATGAGCACACAGTTTTTTAGAGATCTTTGTAATAATAACATATTTGCTTAGATTTCACCTATAATATCAAATACACTTTTCCATGTGATGTAGAAATTAGCCATCTAATTCCAAATGTGTCATATTTGATATATACGGTTTCTGCAACGTTTTGCATCTAATATTCTTCCATCATTTAAGGCTAAAAACGTTGCCCAAAACCCTGTTGTACACAATCAGATATACTTTTTAACAGTGGGTAGAAGAAGACACAACAATAATTTTCATGTATTACATTGTAATAACTTATTAATATTAAAAATCATTCAAAATCATTTCTATTTTGTATAGTTTGTTAAAGGGACAAAAACAGGACTAAATAATAAAATTGTTTCTATTTTTTCAAGGATCATGCTTTAAAAGTTAAACGTATTCAAATTAATGTGAGACAAAAACAAATCTTATTTAGTGGTATTTCTTCCATCGGTCATGCCAGCATCTTCCAGATGTGGCATTTTAATGATAAAAGTTCTAAATCAATTTCAAAGTTGTCTTAAGGCACATTTTTGGATATTATTAAATATTTCGGCCTATGTAGTCACCTCCTTAGATAAGAACAACTTACTTTTCTAAGTGATTCCTCTCTGAGTGCAGAATTGCGGTAAACCATGAGGCTATTGATGAACCATCTTGAGAACCTTTTAACTGACTGAATAAGTAGGAGATCTTCAGCAAAAACTTGAGATATGTGATCAGCAAAATTTCAAAATTGCATTTCCTAAAGCTTGTTTGACTCATAACTGAGATACCTTTTTTTAACCATATAAATGTTTTCATCTTTCTAGACAATATGCAATAGTATAATATGCTCCTTAGGAATAGTATTAAACATTGGTGGATGAAATCCTGAATTAAGTATTAAATGAAGTGTGTAATTTCAATATGATTTTCTCTTTTCCAGACTTCGTGCTCTGTCTGATTTGGAAAGCCAGCTGCAGGCCCAACACTCTGAGCTTCACAGTCTCCGAGAACTGCAAGAAAAAGAAGGAGGTGGAGAGGACCTCCTGCAGGAGCTAGAGGCACAATGGAATGAGACTCAAACATCATTCTTTGAAAGGTAACACCTACGGAAAGATTAGTTAAAAAGAATCAATGAATATATACGTAAAAGAGTGGTGGGTCATACAATCAACTAAAGTTTCATTTAAAACCTGTTACTACAACCCAATTTTAAGGTATTTCATGCCAATAGAGAATCTCTATGCATCAATATATTTTGCTGGCATTATTCCCTGAAGGAAGAAGCAGTGCAATGTTTTGTTGGAGCTTCTGAAGAAGTACCAGACGTGTCGCAGTCACCTGAGCAACACCATACAAAAAGCAGAGCAGACAATCACTGACCAGGCTTCTTATATGGGCAAAGACAACTTACAGAGAAGTATGACGAAGGTAGGTCCACAATCGTCCATCCATTACCTATACCTCTTATTTCCAATGGGGTTTTGGAGGGTTGCTGGAGCCTGTTCCAGCCGAGAATGGGCGAGAAGCATGGTGCACCCTGTATGATGATGTAATCCAATCTATGGACCAAAATCTTACTTTGTATCTCACAGAATTCCAGAAAAAACAATAGTTGACATGTCTGTGTCTTACTGTCTATCGTTGATTACTCTGTATTAACCTGCGTTTGTATGTCCAGGTGAGTGTCATCAAGGAGGAGCTCGGTTGTCTTGGTGAGCAGATGGAAGAGATGCGGGGAGTTTGCAAACAGCTCCAGTCCGAACTGAAGAAGTTCCCAGAATGCAGTCAGACTCTCTTTGAAGCTGAGGCACACATACTGATGGACAACTGGCTTGATGTATGTATTTGATGGAGTTAAAACATATACAAAATCTATTAGCCAAATTTAGAAAATGCGTGGTAAAATTCTGCTTTGATACCGGTTTTGTATATCAAATTTGGTTTTAATAAGGAACCACTTATAAGAAATATTTTCTGCATATTTTCCCGCAAACAGCTATGTGAAAAAATATTACATTTCAAACTTTCAAAAGCGAAAAGGTTCAGAAATATGTCAAGCCATTATAAAGAAGGAACTGAAAACATATTTTTCTTTGTGTTGTTTTTTTTCTGTTTTGGATTTTTTTAAACTTGTAGGTAACAGAGAAGACAGATGCCTTCATGGATAACCTTCGAGTGGGCCTTGAGCTGTGGGAAAAGCAGCTAATGCTGGGGGGAGAGGTGGACAGCTGGGCTGGGGCCAAACTTTCCCTTTTCGCAGAGAGCCATCCCTTCCACAACGAAAAACAAGTGCTTGCCATGAGGGTGAGATTCTAATGTTTAATTGCAAATCACCTGACCTGACATCCCATATTACGTTTGACTTTCATTAAGAGTAAGATTCATAAGCTGTTTCTGGTTTGTAGGATGAGATCCATGCCAATGAGGAGAATATTACGCATTTTCACAAAAAGTCTGTTGAGATCCAAGAGATGCTTCAGAGTCAAGAGGCTCCTTTGGAGCTGCAGGTAAGTTAGCAGCGGGACTTATTTTCTTCAGCCTGGTATTCCATTTTTTTCATTAAATGTGATAAATGCTACAAGTTCTTCTCGCAGCATTTCTCACTGCTGCTTCTCCTCTCTCATCACTGACTCTTCCAGGTGATGGAGACCAATCTGCGGAAGAGAATGGAGCAGGTAAAGGAGTTGTTTACTGACTGCACGGATGTATTTGAGGAGCTGATTGCCGTGAGGAAACATCTGTCTGACAAGATAGAAGAGTGCCAGACAGCTGTGGAGCATATTCAATCTTGTCTGAGCAAACTTAATGCTTCAGATACTAAAGTTGAAGCCCACATACAGGTAACCGGTGCATGTTTCACTCAAATGTATATGGTACCCCCAAAGTAACTAGCTAAAGATACAAAAGTGCAACCTCTTTTATTGGTAATGTCTCACATGCCAGGATCTGTGTGAAGACCTGGAGTCTCAGGAGAAGCAGGCTGAGGCCGTGTTGAAGGAAGTGGGTTTAGTTTCCAGTGTGGCCAGTCCACGGGTGTTGGAGGAACTGTCTGTTGACTGCACCAAGCTAAAAGAGGCCATCTCTCGCACCAAAGACATGATCCACCTGAAGAGAGAGGAAGGGGAGAAAGGACTGCTCAAAGTTATCAACGGTTGGTGGTTTAGAAGGTGGAATGGTGTGAAATACTAAATTACATTGTGTACTCTTGTAATCTTTGTCTTTTCGTGAACAACTAAATATTTTTTAGTTGGCTGCAGGCAGGTCAGTCCAGCACTTGAAGTCTTACACTAAAAAGCCATTCTGTTGTATTAGTATTACACATTTGAACATTGTATTGCTGAAACATGTAAAGCCCTCCTTGAATAGCACATAGTCAGTAGGCATGTTTCTTTCTATTTTAAACATTGATAGTGCCGTTGTGCAAGTTACCTGTTGTCCCTTTTACATTTTTCTTTTCCTGTTTTTTTTTCTCAGATGAAAGGCAGTCATTTGAGGAATGGTTCCAAGATTTACAGTTGTCAGTCAATGAGTGCTTTGAAAACCCTGAAAGCAGAACAGATGTGGAAATATCTGTACAAAGATTACATGTAAAGAAATAAAAACATTTCTAAAAAAATACAGTATATGCTGTACCTAGGTGGATGACAGGTCTTAATTTTTGTGCTAATGTCCATTAGGGTTTCTTAAAGTCCCATGATACAAAGAGACGTCTGGACCAGCTGAAAGATCAGATAGACAGAGGCAGCAAGCAGTTTCCTCCCCAGCAGCTCTCGGAGCTCAACAACTGGCTAAAGGAGCAAAAGGAGGAGGTGGACACTTTTAAAACCCACTGCCACAACAGACAGAAGCAAATGGACTCGCTTCTTGATGATTTGAACTGGTAACTAAAAGGTTTTAAATGCCGATGTAGCAACAAACGAGCCAATTTGAATAACATTGTCACCAAATGCTGGGAAATAACTACTGAGATCTTAAAGCCTGTTTTTATTTTTATTTTTTTTCTGTCTAGTTTGCAGAAACAGCATGATAGCTTTCGTGAGTGGCTTCAGAACAAAGAAAAACAATCTTTGGTGCCAGAGAATGTGAAATTTCTTCTCCAAGACCTTCATCATGAGAGGTGATTTTTAGCATTTTCAACTTCTGTGCTGTCAGAATAGAATACAACATTGTTGACATCACAGGGCCACATATTTAAAACCATACAGACAACACAATACAAAATTTCACTTGTTTCATGTGTCTTACATTTCTATTTTCTAAACCTTAGTGATAGGGCTGAGACCCTCAGTGAGCTTTTGGCTTCAATACGGAGACAAGGTGTAAGAGCTGACAACCTCTTGAAGGATGGGGACAACCTGATCCAACGCTACCGAAACCTGGAGGCCAGGCTGCAGAAACAGGCAGATGCCCAGAAAGCAGTACAGGAAGAATTCCAAAAGTTGAAGAACCAGGCTGAGAGCACTGTTGCTTGGATTAGTGACCTCCTCCAACCCATCACCTTCCCTGGCAGAAAGACAGAGATGGAGATCAAGAGCACAGCATTGGTTAGTGGAGTACAAATAATTTTCTGTTTTATGATATCTTATTCTGTCCTAAAGTTTTTTTTTTCTTTCTGCTTTGTCAGGCTATTATTAAAATATGTCTCTTTTTTTTGTTTATTTATTTTTTTTTTTTTACTTTTATTTAATTTCTTCCAAACATACAAACTTTGTAGAAGACTGGTCAAAAATCAAAAACAATATCAGCATTACATCCCACATGTATATATAAGAGTCCATCCATGAGTTCTATGTCCATAGCAATTGTCCGTTAGAGTCCATTTTACATTCCACTCCCAGTGTTTCCAGTGGCTTCCTCCAGGTGTTTGTAAAGAATTGAAGACTTCCATCAATGTAATGTCCAAGTCTAATCAGAGTCATAACATCAGATATTAACGATTTCCATAAAGAAATGGAGGGGGGTTCACTGCCCACCCATTTCACCATAATGGCCTTCCTTGCTAACATTAACAGTGACTGTATAACATGCTCATATTTTGCTAGTGATTTAGGAATATGTCCCAGCAAACACGTCAGTGGGTTTTCTGACACAATTTCACCAATAGCTGTACTGATTTTGGCACATACATCTTTCCAAAATGACTGAATGACATCACATTCCCACAAACAGTGAAACCTGGTGCCCACAGAAATTTTACATTTGAGGCAATTTGGAGAAGTTCCCGCATTGTACTTGCTAAAAATATAAGGAGAAATATATACATTATGCAAAATGTTATACTGCATTTCTTTAAATCTGTTACAAACAGAAATTTTAGATGGCAGGAGCAGGGTTTTATCCCATAATTGCGTGCTTATTTCACATTTAAGTAAAGTTTCCCAGGATTTCCTCAACCATGCCAGTTTGTCCAAGTTTAGCTGATAGATCTCAGAATAGAATTTTGAAATAAAATGTTTGTGATCCTTATTTTCAAGGAGGAATTTCTCCAGTCTGTACGAGTCTGTTGGGTGTATCAATGATTTTGCTTCCTTCATTACATAATGCCTAACTTGTAAATATTTATAGAATTCCTTATTTGATAACGCGTACTGTGTTTTTAAAGAATCAAACGATTTGAATGCCCCATGTTCAAAGAGATCAGAAAGTCTAATTATGCCTGCTTTATGCCAACCCAAAAAACTCGAGCCTATGTCTTGAGGCAGGAGATCTGGGTTGTCTATAAGTGTTGATACCATATTAAGCCGGTGACTACTCTTAAACAGTTTTCTCAGCTTTCCCCATGCCCACAAGACATTACATATCAACTGATTATCCTTCATTATTTGTGGCAAGTCGTTCAAACGTCTTCCTAGCATGTTAACAGGTGAGGAGGGTTTACATAATGATGTTTCAATGTTGAGCCAAGGTGAATCAGGGTGTCCATGTATCCAGGCAGAGATGATCCTGGCTTGTACAGATAGAGCATAATTTTCAATGTTTGGTAACCCCCACCCCCCTAAAGCTCTGGGAAGTTGTAATATCTCTAATTTAATTTTGGGTTTTCTTCCTGCCCAGATGAAGTCAACCATAGCCTTATTAATAGCCTTAATGTCTTCTGATTTCAAAATTACAAACAGCATGGCTGTGGGGTATATTATTTTAGGAAGGATGACCATCTTAACAAGATTTATCCTCCCCAAAAATGATATTGGAAGAGCCCTCCATCTTGTCAGCATCTCGCACAGATCATGAGTCAGTCCATCGATATTTTGCTTATACACTTGGTTAATGGTTGGTGTAACTTTGATTCCTAAGTATACAAATCCTGACGGGGCCCATCTAAAAGGTTTAATATATGCAGGTTCACTATCCCCCGCCAAGTTGTTCAAGGTCATTATAACAGATTTATCAAAATTCACTTTATATCCAGATATGAGACCAAAATCCTTAATACATTTAATCAAAACAGGTAATGAATCAGTTGGATTTGTCAATGTCAGAAGAACATCATCTGCATAAAGCAGAATTTTGTGCTCTTTTTCCCCAATTTTGACCCCATGAATATCTGGATTTTGTCTAATGGCCATAGCAAGAGGCTCAATGGCCAGAGCAAACAAGAGTGGTGAGAGTGGACTACCTTGAGCTGTGCCTCTCCCCAGTTGAATGGGAGAAGACAACAGACCATTTGTTAAGACAGAAGCGTTTGGAGTGTTGTATATTATTCTAATCCATCTCATAAAATTTGGCCCAAACCCAAATCTTCTCATAATTTCAAACATATATTCCCACTCAATCCTATCAAACGCCTTTTCAGCGTCCATAGAAACAACCAACCCTGGAATTTGGTAAAAGTTGACGTAATGGATAATATTAAAAAGGCGTCGTGTATTATAATACGAATTCCTCCCCTTAATAAAACCCGTTTGGACTTTCTCTAACCTATGAGCTAAAACTTTTGAGAGTATTTTATAATCCACGCCTAGAAGGCTGATAGGCCTATAGGATGAACATAACTCAGGATTTTTATCTTTTTTGGCTATAAGTGTTATATTAGCTCTGTACAAAGTCTCTGGTAGTTTTAGTTCCTCGAACGATTTGTTGAACATTCTAAGCAGCAAGCTGCCTAATTTTCCCTTCATTACCTTGAAAAACTCCACTGGAAAGCCGTCTGCGCCCGGATTTTCCCCCGACTGAAGTGCAGATATAGCTTTATCTACTTCCACCTGCGTTATGGGAGAATCCAGCAAGTCAACCTGCTCCTCAGAAAGTTGGGGAAATGTTACATCATTTAAGAAAAATCCTGATAACAGGCTTGTCATGTCAATCTCAGAGCTATACAACGTAGCGTAAAACTCTTTGAAGCTATCATTTATCTTACGATTTTCCATTTGTCTCTGACCATTAGAATCAACAATCGCCGTGATAAAAGATTTTGCAGGGACATTTTTTGCAAGACGAGCCAAATATCGGTTAGGTTTATTAGCTGATTCAAAAAGTCTTTGGCAAAAAGAATATCTTTCTCAGCCTTATGCATTATTAGATTTTGGAGAGCTGTCCTAGCGCTTTTAAGCTCATTTAATGTTTCTGTAGATTTAGTACAGTAGAATTGATTTTCCAACTGTTTAATATTATTCTCCATCTCTAACTGCCTTGCTAATCGTTCCTTTCTTTTGTGACTTGTGTATGAGATAATAACACCTCTGAGATAAGCTTTATAACTATCCCATAAAATTCTCGAATCAATATTCTCACTATCATTAGTTTCTAAATAAAATGTTGTTTGTTCATCTAAAATACGTACAAATTTGTCATCCAACAAAGATACTGTGCTCATTCTCCAAGATGCTGATCGCTCAATATGTCTTAAAGGCTGCATAGCCAGTGCTACCGGAGCATGGTCAGAAAGGCCTATTGGGCCTATATTCACCTGTGTAACTAGCTGACAAATACTTTTGGATACAAAAATGTAATCTATACGAGATGCCGACAAGTGAGGCTGAGAGTGAAATGTATATTGTTTAGACAATGGGTTGTAGTATCGCCAGGTATCCACAAGATTGAACTCTTTCAGAATTTGTAAAAGGGCCTTTGAATTTTTAGTCAAAATAGTTTGTGATGGTAATCTGTCCATTAGTGGGCACAAAACACAATTAAAGTCGCCTGCTAAAATAATATTGTCACAGTCCAAGTCCACTATCTGAGTAAATAATGCTGTATAAAACCCTTCATCTTGCACATTGGGGGCGTATACATTAGCTAGCAAAATACTCTCTCCATGTAATATCCCTTTAACAAGTATATATCTTCCTTCATTATCTTTGGCAGTAGCTATAGCAGTGAAGGGAAGATTTTTATGTATGAGAATAATTACCCCTCTCTTATTTGTAGAAAAGGACGAAAAGAATATTTGTCCCACCCAATCTCTGCAATATTTTTTGTGCTCATCATCGGTCAAGTGGGTTTCTTGCAAAAAAGCAATATGAATCAAATCTTTCTTTAGAGAGTTCAATATGGCCTTTTTCTTTATCACATTGTTGGACCCTTTAACATTCCATGTACTTAACTTAACTGACATGTCTCAAAATAAATATGAAAACTTGTGTGCCGTTTCCAAAATTAACCAAATTTTTAGTTGACCAGTCTGTAACAATAAACAGTGAATTACCATACCAACCAAGAACAGTGATCCCAGGCAAAACCAGAACAAAAGGCCTAGAATCATTATCCCTCCCCCTCCCCAGCCCAGCCCCACCCAAAACAAAATAAACATAATATACTGTTCTAGATGTACTTTTAAAAAGTACAGCTGTAGGGGGAAAAAAACAGAAACTTTACTCCCCGCACTGGAAATATCAGTCATAATTGCACAATGATACTTAGCCCATTAAACACAGTATAACAAGCCCCATGTTATTCATTCATAGCTATCTTTAAGTAAGCCGTTGTACCTTTACAGTTTTATCTGTTGTTTTATGAAGTTCCTTGCAACTTGTCCACATAGTTCTTAATCTCCTCCGCGGTCCTGAGAGAATGGTTGGTGCCGTCAGGGTTGAATATCTTGATAGTAGCTGGATACAGAAAGGCATATTTTACCCCGGCCTCACGAAGCGTTCTGCGCGCTGTCGCTGATTCCCTCCTCTTCTTCACCACCTCCGCGGAGAAATCCTGATAAAAGGAGACTTTGCCTGCCGGCGTGCTCACGTTTCCTTTGATCCTCGCAGCCTGGAGAATCTTGCGCGTGTCGGTGTAGTAATGCATTCGTACCAGGACGGCGCGTGGACCTTCCTTCCCGGCGAACTTTACTGGCGGTCCCGTACGGTGTGCTCTATCGATCATCACAGTCTCCTCCAGGCCCAAAACCTCTGGAATCCACCTTTCAAAAAACTTCACCGGCGCGTCCCCCTCCGCTCCCTCTTTCAGTCCTATAATCCTCACGTTTTGTCGGCGGCTCTGGTTCTCAAAACTGTCCAGACGCTCCATTGCCTTTTTCAGCTGGGTCTCGAGAGCGCAAATGCGCGGATCGTTTGCCACTGTGACATCTTCCAAATCCGAGACCCGCTGCTCCACAGCCTCCACCCTTTCTATCAATGTGTCGAACTTCTCCGTGAGTTCGTTCATAGGTTTTATCACACCGGCCAGTTTGTTATCCAACATTTTTTAGATGTTCTCTGTCACCCGGCCCACAATGTCAATTTCGCGCTGCACACCTGTTTCGTCTTCGGCATCGCCCATAGGTTCGTTCTCAGCGCCATGGCTAGCTACAGCGTCACTACTGCTAGCTTTAGCTTTGCCTCCTCTTTTGCCCATTTCTCTCTTTTTGCTTTGACCAGGCGTTGCAAAAAAATCATCCAGCGAAATTATAGAACTTCAGCTAACCACTCGAGGCAATTTTAGTTTGGTGAAGGAGCTTAAGTATATATTTTAACAAAATCCAGTGCGGAGCCAAAAAACTCACGTCTGCTCAGCTCGGCGCGTCACGTGATCCCCCAATATGTCTCTTTTTAATCAAATTATCATCCATACTAAAGAATTAAAAATAATATTACACACAGGAAAATATATTAGTAAGAAATAGTGAAGAATCACATGAGTAAGATACAACTCAATATTCAAAGAGTCAGCTTCCACTTGCTCAGGCATATTATTAGGCTGTGAATAAAAATAAGATAAATATGATTATTTAATCATGGAGCAAAATATTTGGACAAACATGTAATATATTTTGGCTACTTCAAATTACTGTACTTTTAATTACAATTACTTCAAACTAGAAGTATCTTTTGGGATTAGCGTCCTTTGTACAGACGTCAGAAATGTATTAGAAACATTGCTGCAAGTACAGATTGGCAGACAAACAAACTGCAGGATGAAACCAGTGTGGGAAATCAAAGACGTATTAAACCATGGCTTTACAAAACACAGTCATGACACATGGGAAACATCTGTGAACATGTTTAATTAATTAAATGACACAGGAGCCACAGGAAGACACAGGGTTTGTGGATTGTTAGATGTTTAATTGTCAGAAATTACTAACAGTACTGAAAGTACACCATGCATGACCAAATATCTGCTTCTTTACCAGGCTGTCCTAAACTCCAAATCTAAGGGAGAGTCTGAAATACATTATCTGAGAAGACAACTGGAAACGTTGTGTAAGCAGGAGAGTCTAGAAGGAAGCAAGAAACAAGAAGCTCAGCTTTTTGTCAGAGATGCGGAGGAACAATGGAGGTCGGCTCTGCAGGCTGCTGAAGAGGCTGTTCATAAGGCAGAGACACAAATTATACTAAACAAAGCAAATGATGCTTTTCAAACTGAGAATGAAAGTTTTCAATCCTGGATCAAAGACCAGAATGACTCTCTTGGTGCTAACATGCAGACAGAGGAAAAGAAACGGATTTTGCAAGTAAGTTTCACAGTGTATGTTAATTAATTTGCAGCAGTAGGTCTAATATGTATAATAATAACATATGAAAACTTGTTATAAGTGTGAGTGTAAAGTGGTCATCCGAGGTCTATTTGTTTCCTTTAGACAATACTGAGCTCAAGGCCTGATGGGGAGTCAAAGCTTCAAGATTTGAAGCAAAAATTCCAAATTCTCTGCAACAGCGAGGGCTTAAATGATGATAGGAGACAGGAGATTCGGGATGCAGTCAAACACGCAGAAGAACAGTGGAGTAAAGTCTTGCACTCTGCCGAGGAGGGTCTTATCCACGTAGAGAAAGAAGCCGCCTCTGAGAGGGATTTTGATGCTTTCAAAAATCAAAATGAAACCATCCGGTCTTGGATCAGACAACAAAGGCAGAGAGTGTTGGACCTTAGCAGTCTGATGCAGTTTGAAGAGAGATTACAAATTTCTCAGGTGAGTAAAAAAGGTTTTTGGTACGCTTGGTTTCTGAACAGCACAGTATTGTGAAATGTGTCATTCTATTATTTCCCTTGCTATTACTTGTAATAAGACATATTCAAAATATTTTATTCACGAACCATCCTGGGCCAATGGCAAATACATGAGAGTCAGAAATATTTTATCATTCCCAGGGGGCCAGTTGTTTGGGTTACAGCTGTCAGAAATTGATAGAGAATAAGTAGTTTAAATAGTATTTATATTTAAATTTAGATACGTATCTGACGCTGCAATTTGGTGTGAGACACTGGTCTCTGGGGGGTGAATTTAAAAAAAAGATGGCCACAAGCAGGAATGATTTCCCTTGGTGCTCTGTGGTGAACAATTAGGGAATGGTTCTTTGGCTGACGTTGTTTCTGTGTCCAACCAGCAGGCTGTGGAGTGAATGGGAGTAATTTTGTAGGGTAGCGTTTTAACTTTGACAACATCCTTCTCTCTGACATCACTTTCAGAGAGTCAAACTCTGACCCTACAACATCACTTGCCCTCCAGATCAGTGTGTTCAGCCTGTTGCCGTCATCCACCCTTAAACCGCAGCCCTCCCTTGTAACAGAATAGAGGACGACACTTGCAACAATTATCTCATATAACATCCTCAGCACAGTCTAGCAGATGCAGTAGTTGAAGCATCTGTCTGCCACCGTGTTGTAATGTCATGGGCAAGGTATCCACCTGCATCCCTGTCAGTTTGACACCTAGTAGAGCTATGAGGGTGGTTTTGAAAGCACTGAAGAAGTCATAGAAGGTGAACCTTGTCGAGGTGAGCATAGATGTGGTTGAGGAGAAAGATGACTGCATATTCAACTCCAAGTAGGGGTTAGTAAGCAACTATGACGGGTCAAACATTGGCTTGACTTTCGGCTGGAGTTGCTCAAGTTGAGATCTTAATGATATGTGAAGTCAGTGCCATTGAGCTATGGTCCTGTGTCGGTGTGACGCAGAAACAAGGCAGGATGTCTTCGATATCGTAGGGACCCTCTCTGCAGGTTCAAGTTGAGATCTTAATGATATGTGAAGTCAGTGCCATTGAGCTATTGTCCTGTGTCGCTGTGAGACAGAAACAAGGCAGGATGTCTTCGATATCGTAGGGACCCTCTCTGTAGGTTCAGGTTGAGATTAAAGACATGCTGGAGTATTCCACAGAGCTATTGTCCTGTGTTGCTGTGACACAGAAACAAGGCAGGATGTCTTCGATATCGTAGGGACCCTCTCTGTAGGTTCAAGTTGAGATTAAATATATGCTGGAGTATTCCACAGAGCTATTGTCCTGTGTTGTTGTGACACAGAATCAAGGCAGGATGTCTTCAATATCGTAGGGACCCTCTCTGTAGGTTCAAGTTGAGATTAAAGACATGCTGGAGTATTCCACAGAGCGGGGTGGTACAGCCTTTGAGCACCCTGTGTTTGTAGAGTCTTGACAGCTTGTCTTCTTACCTGATCAGCAGTTGGGGAAGGGGTGCTTATTGCTTCGGTTCGTGGGGTTGGAGATAGGCTACAAGGTGCAGGGGGAAGTAGGACAGAAGCCTGGTAGACTGTTATGTGGAGGGGTAGGTTACCGATAAGTGGGCAGACAACAGAAGAAACAGTGGTGTTGTGGGAAGCAGGAGCCAATTCAGGTCATTTTCCACACTTCCTTCAACAATTCTGGTGCCAGTTAACCTGAAGCCAGTTGCCTAAAGTTCTCTCCTCTCTAGTAGGATAGTTAACATACTGTTTGAAGTTGGTGGGGTTGTTTCCATCGTGATATGGTTGAAGTCATCTGAAATAGTGATGAAGATGGTGAAGACTGGCGAGAGTAAAGTGGACGGCGTCACACACCCCTGTTGGTTGGCAGAGGGGAGGATGTCAACGTTCTGTATTTTGGCATGTAAAAACTTCCAGGGCAAATAACATTGTCTGAAGAAGTTCATTGACCAGGCGGCAAATTCTCTTCTTAAGGGTGATGTGACTACGATTACATAATCTGTTGCTAAAAAGTATGGCAAGACCTATACCTTTATGTTTACCATGCCAGGTGTACTTCCTGTCAGCCTGAACAGTGTGGGAGATGTTGTTAGGATTGTCCTAGTCCACCCATGTCTCGGTAAAGCACATCAGGCTGCACCTAAAATACTCCTGGCTCATGTTTCCAATGGTGACAATGGGGAGAGATGGCTTAATATTTCCCTTCTTTATAAGTCACCACAGTTTTATGCCCAATCTTTTTCTCTTCTTTTTTAGTACCCATCTGCATCCATTTGTTCCTTCTCGAAATCTCTTCAGAGAAAGTCGTTGCATCAGGGAATCAACCAATCCCTGGTGTAAACAATCCAAGCATAGGGCTGTTCTGCATTCGCACACACATTTTTCTACAAGCATTTTAGATACAATGTTACTTGAATAAGTTACTAAGAATGCGATAAAAGAGGAACATTAAAGATAAGACAAAGCCAAATAAATTTGTAATCACCTCACTTTCTCTCTGTCCTCATGTACAGGCTGTCATGGCTTCAGAATCTGAAGGAGATTCCAAGCTGCTGGACCTGAATAGACAATCTGAGAGTTTGTGCGAGCGTATAGAGGAAAGCAGGAAACTGGAAATTGAGCAGTTGTTAAACAACACGGAGCAACAGTGGAGGACTGTTTTGCAGTCTGCCCGACAAGCAGAACTCCGATGTCTTTCGGATGACTTTGAGAGTCAGAGCAAACACGCTGAATCTTGGATCAGAGATAAACAGCAGAAGCTGAATTCAGTGGGCAGTCACAAAACACCTGAACAGAGATGCCGCACAGCTCAGGTGAGTTTTAACAGAAATAATCAATAATCAATTGCTAACAAGATGTATTGATTAACTGAGTCCGTATGGTAGACTCTCGGTGATCATGTCTTAAACTGTAAGATAGTTGATTAAAAAATAGAAAGCTACTTAAAAGCTATCTTAATATAACTGTGAACATATTTGTTTTTGTTTAAACTAGAGGTAGGTCAGTCAGAATGCCAGACAATATGAACTAAATAATTTTATGCTGTTTTATGGTACAGCTTTTCTTTCTTCTAATTTTTTTTATTGAATCATTTTCATTTCTCTTTTTTTTGTAAGACTCTCTTGACCTCCCGACCAGAGGGTGACTATCAGGTGAACAACCTGAGGAGGCGGGGCCAAAGTCTTTGTGATCATCAGGATGCTGATGAGGGCAGAAATGCCCAGGTTCAGCAGGCAGTGAAAGACATAGAGGAGCAGTGGAGGGCTGTCCTGCAAGCAGCTAAACAGGTAGAAGCTGCTGCCGAGGCAGAAATTTCCCAAGAATCCGAAAGGAAAATGTTGGAGGTGAGGCATATCATTGTTATTTGACTTTTTGAATCTATGTGGAGAAAATCAACTCAATACATCACGGCGTGCAAAATACTTAATTTGAGTGTAGCTTTGGATATTTGTTTGTGAAAACATAATTTATAAATCATACAAATCATTTTGTCCGTAACTTCAATACTTAAGAATTCAGAAATTCAATTCAGTTCAATTCAATTTCATTTATATAGCGCCACATCACAACAGTTATCTCACAGCGCTTTCCAAACAGAGCAGGTCAGACCTTACTCTGAAGTTAATTACAGAAACCCAACAATTCCCACCATGAGCAAACACTAGGCGACACAGGCAAGGAAAAACTTCCTTTTAACAGGCAGAAACCTCGAGGAGAACCACACACAAATGGTTTTGAAACCAATTTCAAAACCCTTTTTTAAAAAATGTTTAATTAAATTTTTTTTCCAAATCAATTATATATATATATATACACACTTACATATGGACAATTTTTTCCTCATAGACATAAAAATACTGTGGAATATGTAAAGGAGCCATTTAAATGAGTTGTTATCAGTTATAGGTTAGGTAATCATTCTTTTACATTTTTACTTTCATCAGCTTGTAAAACTTTTCCTTTTCTGTTGCTTCTCAACTCATCAAACCATTAAGCGATGAGCAGAAGCAAAAAGTTACTAAACCCTGGGAATGCATCTTCCCTTTATTTCAGGATGAGAAAAATGATGAATTTCCTTGGTTTTCAAGTAGTCTGCCGTTGATCAACTTTGAATGAATATTCTTATTCATGAATGTTCATATTGTTTCAGCTGAGAGAATTCAACACCCATCAGCAAGGTGTCACTCATTGGCTTGAGGTTATTCAACAACAGCTGGAGTCTCTGAGTAGTCTGACTAATGCTGAGGACAGACTGCGTGCAGCAGAGGTAACATCAGAGCTCAGGAGTAAATGGCGAGCACTCGTGGGTCTGAATTTAAGTTTTGACACATTCTATTTATTGTTAGGCCGTTATGAGCTTGAAGCCTGAAGGAGACTTAAAGCTCCAGGAGCTCAGGAGACAGGCTCAGAGTTTGTGTGATCAAGACTTCGAAGAGCGCAAAAAGCGGGAGGTTCAGCAACAAACAAAAGACACAGAAGAGCGGTGGTTGAGGATACTGCAAGCTGCTAGACAGGCTGTGAGCCAAACTGAGAGGCAGTGTGTTCTGGATGGCCAGGTGAAGGACTTCCAAGTTTTGAGGGGAATCGTTTGGGCCTGGCTGGAAGAAAAGAAGCAGAACCTTATTTCTCTGGACAATCAAACCAATCAAGAAGAGGCGATAAACACTGCACAGGTCAGTTTGAATTGTACCTCGGTATCCTTTCACAAATAATTGATATATACATTAGATAACCTGATTTGCTTTTGTTCTCCATTATCCCTCTGACTAATTCTGTTTTAGCGGTTTCTACTGTATATTTTGCTTGTATAACACAAAAATTAATGACGTGTCTAATCATTAATCAGAAAATTCTAAGCAGCAAACCTGAGGGAGATTCTAAACTAACAGAACTGAGAAGACAAAGCCAGAGCCTGGCTGACCAGGAGGACTTGGAGGAGCACACAAAGCGAGAGGCTCAGCAGGCTGTACAAGACTCAGAAGAAGAGTGGAAGATAATACTGCAGACAGCTGAAAACAACCTAAAAAAAGCTGAGATCCAGTATTCACTATCCAAGGAGCTCGAGTCCTTCTGGACCCAAGAGAATAATACAAAGACATGGGTTGAAGACATGCAGACAAAAGCTGATTCCATGGGAGAAGGCACTCAGGGAACCAAAGCTCAGATCGAGGAACAACTGAACACTGCAAGGGTATGAATTTTAAATATACACATTTTTATGGGCAAAAACACTCTGCATCAGATTCATTTGAATTTATTTCTCAGTGCCCTGAGCGATATAGATTGTTTCTCATGTGGGGGATCGCAGTTTAAACAAAAATCTCAATATTGTTTCACATAAATTCATGACTCCTGTTTTACAGCTATTTGTATCTGTCTTTGGATTTAGGTCATCTTGAGCTCAAAATCAAATGTTGCCACTCAAGTGACAGAGCTGAAGAGAAGAGCTCAGAGTATCTGCGATCACAGAGATCTGGAAAAAAATAAGAGGGATGAACTTCAGCAGATAGTCAGGAACACAGAGGCAAAGTGGACAACAATTGTGCACATAGCCGAGGAGAGGCAGAGGTACAGAAAGTTGTCTTATGACATTTTTTCAAACTTAAATATTACATAAGAATTAATCTTAAAGTGGCAGGACATCATACCGTATACCAATAGCATTTTATGCTGCATATAAAACATGATCATCAATCTTTTTGTTGTTTTTCCTCTGTCGCCCAAAAGGGAGTTACAGGGTGTTGTGGAGCGGCTGGTGTCCAGTCAGCACAAACGAGATCAAGCTGAGGCTTGCCTGGCTGAGCTCCAAAAGCAGACGGACAACCTCCCATGTGTCTTCCCCTGGCCTGGCCTGGGGGAGCGAAGGCAAGCTGTTGAACAGGCCCGGATTCTCTTGGACAAGAGCGTAGCTTTGGCCCCCGTGCTTTCAGATGTGCGGGCACAGGTAAACATGCAAAACATGTCACAGTTAATTCAATTTAAGACAAAATAACGGTTTTACTTCTTCCACATTGTTTTAATACAGCTTAAATAAGATGATTAAATCTTGGCCGGGTTTCTACTAAAATGCGCTTGAAAAAATCTATGAGCTGAAACCTATATACTAATATTTCATTTTCCCGTCAAGGCTACGGAGCTGTTTGAAATTACACAGGACCAAAGTTGGCAAGTTCCAGCCTGGGCAACTGAGGAGAACATCCCTGCTCTGCTGAAAAAACTAACTGTAAGTTTAAAATCGTGCAGTGACACAGTATTGGCTGCATATAGTCGTACATATTTGACTTCTATGCCTCTTTTTATGGTAATTACACATACCTTTGGAATGTTATATAGAAACACCAGATTAGATTTTTGACATATTTCTAGATGAAAGTTCGTGAGTTACTTACTTTTGAATAAACAAAGTACCAAAACATTATCTTTTATATACTTTTATGTATCATCCCTCTTTCAACTGGGTTTAAAAGAATGGCTACTGTCAGTTAATGGCACACCTGCTTTTTCTCAGGATGCGGTTGAAAACCTGGAGCAGGGTATTCTGACTGAGCGACACTGCACCCTGCTGATTGAGCAGCATCAAGCTGCCCAGGACTGGCTGAGGGAGCAGGTTAAAGGCCTCGGACCTCCTCCAGTGGATAAAAACGGTCTTCACAGTGCTGCCAATAACTTAAAGGTTAGAAAAATCTAAATGTAACACAACTTTTTGTAGAATTGGTGAGTGAACGCACAGGTATCTGAAAATATTAATCATTTTTGTATGGATCTTAAAAATCTATTTCTCTTAAAGATGTTAGGTATGATTATGTAAGTGGAACTATCATTACATGTTCCTTAAAATCTCCATTGTTCTAATCTAATAGACCTATGTCTTAATTGTTTGACTTTTGGGTAAAGAATGATTTTCCTCTTAGTCAGGCGCTTATATATTTTAAGGATCAAATAAATGCTTTTTAATCAGCATTCTAATAATCTAGACATCTGGGCTTCTTTTTGTATTCCAGGCTTTGCTTCAGACAGTTGACAGGGAGCAGAGAGAAATGAAGGAGCTGGATTCCTCCAAAGACAGTTTGCTGAGGCTTTGTACTCCTGGTGGTCAGGATGCCTTGAACTTGGAAGTCAGCCACCTCCATAACCTTTGCGCGAACTCGGAGCGGGAAGTTAAGGAGCACCTGACAACCTGCGAGAGGCGCTTGGAGGAGATGGACTGCGAGCTGGCCAAAATGGCTCAGGAGCTGAAGGAAAGAGCTGCAGCCCTGCAGTGGGAACTCCGCTCTCTGGACCAGGCCCTCAGCTACAGTGAACCACAAGATAACATTGATCAGCTGAAACAGCATTGGAACAGCCTCCAGGTAATTAGCATGGTTTCTGTTGGGTAGAAACAGGAATCTTTGAAATGTGTTTTATGTTAGCAGACTAAATGCTTTTAGATGTTTTCAAAAGTAATTGTTTGATAGTTCTGTATGTATCTATGGTGAGGTTCAGTACAAGTCTGTTAGAAATGAACCCTTAGCATGTGGAATCTGCTTACGTGATGTTGTTTCGTTTCTTTCAGAACTGTGAGATGTCACTACAGTATTTGGGTGTGAAAGTTCACGATCTTTACCAGGAAATAATGCTGCTGTCTTCTAACAATGAGCTTCCACCAGAGACGATCAGAGTTGTCGAGTCTTTATGCCAGCAACATGCAAGGTAAAGACGATATTTTCAAAATTGGGAAAAATATTGAAAAAGGAAAAGGGATGGATTCCATTACATCTTTGACACTTTTTATGATTGAACCATGTCTTTTTTTTTAGTTAAAATGTCAACAACTTAAAGAAATGCTGCCTTTAAACCTTCCAACTTTATTTACAACAATATCCACCCAGCTTGCTGTGTCACTATATGGTCAAGATATATTTTGTGCTAAATTCTTAGTTGGTATGCCTGTGTTTGTTCTATCGTTTCAATAATCATACATGCTTAGAGCATGCCGTGGGTTTTTATATTTTTTATCACTGATGCCAATAGCAATCTCTTTCATTTTTATTATTTTATTTTTGTAGACACTGCTGCAGTCAGGTGTGCTTTTGAGTCACATTTAAGTGTTTTGAATTATAATAAAGAAAAATGTTAAATTCATTATCTGAATTGATTATAGGGAAATTAAAAATAGTTTTATTTCTCAACATGTATAATTACTTATGTTCATCATGCAAATTGTTGGGTTGAGTTGGCAGTAAATGTGTTCTGAACATGTCCACAGCCTGAAGTCCAGGCTGGGTGAGCATCAGAGCTCATGCTCCTCAAATACAGCCAGGTGTCTGCAGGACTGCCTTGATGCCCTGGGGAAATGGAACAACAGCACCCCATCAGACTCAATTTCATCTGTTCAGGTTTTTTCTTTTAATGTTATCAGTATATCTGACAATGCTCATTCCGAAACATAAATGCAGTTAGATATATATAAAAAATACTAATACATCTGTTTAAAATTGTTTTACAGTGTATATGAAGTGTTTTTCATACATATATTAATTGATTACTTGAAATCTGTACAATTGTCCGACTGGTTTAGGGGACGTTGGAAGAAGGTGAAAAGTTGATGAACACCCTGCAGGAGGTGCTGTCTCACCAGCAGTTTTTAACTGCCTGTCTGGAGCCAGAGTGCTTTGAGAGACTGCAAAAAGAGAAATCAGAGATTCTAAGAGAATTAGACTTGCACAAGGCTAATTTAAGGCAACACTTAAAGGTATTTGTATATATTCAGGCAAATAATTGATAAATAATAAATCAATAATATTTGATTAAGATTAATATAGATTTATGTTGTATGTTTCCGTTATCAATACCACTTTTGTGTGTTTTTTTTTTCAAGGAGCTTGAACAAAGGAGTAAAGAACCTGTTATTCAACCCCCCAATGTACTTCATGATCCTCAGGAAAGAAAGAACTCTGTTGTGGCGCCACCGCGGAAAAACAAGCATTTAACTGAACAGTATCAAGATAAGCAGCCAGAAACAATGTCATTGACAGATACATATGCAACCACTGGAGAACAATTGCCATTTTATCCCGAGGAGATGCACCGTGAGGGTACATCTCAATTCGGGAAGGAAGTCATTGAAATGACATGTGCAACTGTAGAGGCAATCAGCATTGAACCAAGTGAGAGTATCCCTGAAGAAACAAAGTCTGAACAAGTACAAAGAGATGTGTCTCTCTCGGTTGAGCAGATGAGACACACTGTTGAAGATTACACTGTGATCCAACAGGAAACTGATCTCTCTGTACTTCCTGTTAGTGAAGACACTTTACCTCTTCCATCCAGGAGAAAGTCAAAGAGTAAACCTACTGAAACTGGGAGCTCGACGTCTCTCTTTACTGCTGAGGATGTGGTAAATGAACCAGAGTTTGTTTTAGGGCAGAGTGAAACTGCTGATTTTGAGCAAAGTAAGGTTTTACCTCCAAGGAGAAAGTCCAGGAGTCCAAATCTTACTCCAAAATACACTAAGACACCAGCTCCACAGATTAAAGAAAAACCTGAAAGTCAAAAGTGTGCTCCAGATATGATGGAGCGAGCTGAAACCACCCTCACGGAAGAACCAAAACTCATACCAATCAGAAGAAAATCAAAGACTGCCGAGTCTCCCACAGGTACAAAGCCAACTGCTTCCCATAGCCCTGACGTGGAACCTGAAGATGCTAACAAGACTTCATCTCCACAAGTGGAAATTGAGCCAACCACAGCACCTGCTGTGCAGGAGAATAAGCCCTCTCCGACCAAAAGAAGATCAAAAGGTAAAAAACTCCACCAAGAAGATCTGGCTGCGGAGGTGATGGAAAAAAAGCAAGGAACTGGCAGTGAGATATCTTTAACAAGTTCAGGAGAACAAAATAAATTGTTGGCAGAAGAAACCAAAATACCAACAAGGAGAAAGTCAAAAAGTCTTGATGTTTCCACAGCTTTGGATACAAGAAGAATGCCGATTGTGGACCGTACTGAACAAAAACAAGAACCTGAAAAGTCTTCTGCATCTCCAGCGATTATTAGTGGGACAACTGAAACAATTCTTCTACCACCTAAGAGAAAGTCAAAGAGCAATGAATTGTACAAAAGTCTTCCTGACGTGGCTCAGATGAGTGGTGAACCTGATGTTGAAGAAACAAACATTATACCCAGCAGAAGAAAGTCAAAAACTGGTGACCTCTCTAAAACCTCTGAGACAGTTGATGCCCCTGCCAGATCAGCCAATGTGGACCATGAAAAAAATAGAGAGGAACCTTTAGCTAAAGAGTCTTCTTCTTCAGATGTGATCACAGGAGTAAGTGAAACTACAAAAACGGACAAAGGTAAGCTTTCTCCAACCAAAAGAAAGTCAAAGAGTTTGAGAACTACACAAGCGGACTCTTCCAAAACTGTGAAAGATAAAACAAAAGAAACCGATGAGCAGAGATCTGCTAAAGAAGCTGACAAAGCTGTTTTAAAGGAAACAATAGTCATACCAGCGAAGAGAAAGTCAAAAAGTAGTGATGTTTTCACAGCTTTCAAGTCAAGTGAAAGCACTGACTCAGATTCTCAAGAAGCAAGGGAAAACCTTGAAAGTGAAAGTGTTTCTGCAGCTCAACAATCGATCACTGTTACCACTGAAGAAGTAGAAAAAAGTAAGGATTGGCAGGACGTAATGACATGTCCTGTAGCATCGCCAGAAATCTCGTTCAAAGAAGAAACACTGGCCAATTTAACGTTGGAAAATCGGGAAACTGAGGTTCCAGCGACAGACTCTAAGATTGCAATAAATACAGTAGAGAGTGTATGTCTAGAAGGTGAACCTGACGCCATGGAAGTTGTCAGAGATTCAGAAGTAGTCATGGATCAGATTGAAAATGCTGCTTCCGTAAGTAAAACAGCAGAGGAGAATATTATTCCTGTTAACGACAAGACGGATATCCCTTATAGTGCCACTGATTCCACAAAGGATCTTCAAGAAATGAGAGTGACTACAGTCATTCTTGAAACAAGTGATACTCATCCTTTCCAAACAGATATATGCACTTCAGTAATTGCTGAACCCCTCAAGTCAGACATTATGCCCAGCTCATTAATTACATTTCAACCCATTTGTGAGTCTACAGAAAGAGGCCAAATCAGTATCCCTCAAATACAGCCCTCAATCTCTTCTGATGCCACAGACACACCAAATATAGTAGATTACATCAACAATTTATGGGAAAACACTACAGAGATTAAGAAGAGATATTTGGTTCTGGATCTCCCTGATATTGGAGTGACCAAAACAAGTGAGATCATGCAAGATCAGCCAGGAGAAGCGATAGTAGCTGAAAATTCCTCCACATCCATCTCTGTAGCTTCAGGAATCACTCAGCCTCACAGAGAGGTGACAGAAATAAGTCCAACTGGGGGTGAAACAATGAAAACAAGTCAAAGTGTGGATGAGGTAAATCTGTCTAAACAGGAAATACGACGAGAAAAACTGGAAGTTAAGGATTATGATGATCAGGCAAAAGAAATTCGAAATTCAGCACATGGCATCCCAGATAGCTACGAAAGCCAGGAGGATATATTTAATCAAAAACTGACAGAAATACGCATTCTACAACTCGACATACCCTCTGGTCAAGCTGACATTGAACACAAATTTGTCACAATAGATAAACAGCCAGGAGAGGATATCACTGAGACAATTACCCATAGCCAAAGTGTACTTGAAAGTGACGTTCAATTAGAAAACAATATGGGTCAAAAAGACTCTGCTCAGCCCAGCATTCCTGAACTAACAGCATTGACAAAACACAAGGCTGAATTGATAGAAATAAGCATTTATGAGCAAGATACAGTCACACTAGAACAGACTGGGCTCTTGGAAGATGCAGAGCCGGCCACTTTGCAGACTTATGACATAGGCATTGCATCAAAGAGCTTCGATGATGAATCTGTCACAGAAGAAATGCATGAAGTTCGCATTCTACAACTAGATATACAAAGCAGTGATAACAATTTATTCACGATAGAAGAAGAACCAACGACTGAATTAATTCAAACAAATAACCAGAGAGAAGAAAAGATTACAGCTGATCACATTCCAAGGAACACTGCAACTGAAATGACTAAAGAAACAGTACAGACAGACAGTGCTGACTACAAAGACAATGTGGCTCAAGGGGATTTAAATCAACTCACTACTCTTGCTTTTCAGTCAATAGAACCACATGAGACAAGGTATATAGAAATAGATATAGATGAGAAGGACATTGTTATTCCAAGTCACACTGAAACAGAGACAGAACTCTTAAATTCTAAACAGCAACAACCTGAAAAGGAAACGGGCACCCAAGAAAGTCATTTTGAAGTTTTAGTGAATGTAGTTGATGGTGATTTCAGAATCCCGGACAAAAGTTCTGTGGAGGAGGATAAAAAGTGTCATGACGTTCACGTTATACAAGTTAATATACCTGCCAGTCTCAAAGAAGGGCCTGCATCTGGATCTGAAAGGCAAGAGGATGTGGTTCAGAGTGAATCCACTCAAAACATTAGTGTTTTGGTAGAGACAACATTTGAAGAAATAAGCTTATCTGAGCAAGACACAGAAAATGCTATCCAGAAAGGAAACCAAGTGGAGATCTTACAACCTGATAAACCGGAGCAACAAATCACATCAATTGAAATAAAGGAGGTGCCAAAAGCTGAAGGAGTTGAAACAAATATCCGGTGTGAAAACGTGACAGAAATCAAATCTTTTTCCTCTACTGACATTTTATCAGCTGGAGCTGAAATGTCAATGACAATAGTCCAAATTGAGAAACAAGGTCAACAAGAGCCAATTACCGATGAACCAAATGAGAATGGCTCTCAGTTAAAATCCAACAAAGCTCCACCAGAGGGACTTGAAGTAGAAAAGGAGGCTGATGTCCAAGAAAAACATGCTGCACCATTAACACATGACATTCAGGATTCACCACAGACCTTGGATGAAATGTCTGTTGAAATTACTGTACTTGAATCCAAAACAGTCATAACGGAAAAAGATACAGGAGCAGAATCATGTATCAGCATTTTACCAGTTAAGGAAAGCAAGGATGGGCTAGCAGGTGTAGCCCAGTATGATGGATCAGCATCTGAGATTGCAAAAGCCAGTGAGCAAAGAAGAATCACTGATTCCCTGCACAAACCCTGTGATGTTCAAGACACTGCAATGGAAGAAATATCATCAGATAAAACTAATATAAATGATGGACCACAGCCAAAGATGAAGACTGAGAGAGATGGTGAAGAAAAAGAAACAACTGTCATCGTTGAACTTTCACTCCAAAAGGAACAGGTAATTAAAACGTCATAGTGATCTGCTATATGATATGGTTTTAAAAAAATATGTACATGATTTGATCACTCATAATTTGTAATGGAAAGGACTTTTAAGGTCTGTGAGGTCTGTTATTTCCACTTGAAAATCATAATTTTGTTGCTTTTACTAATTTGTGTGTTAAATCTTGCATATTAATACTGCCTTTTCATGCCCAAAATAGGAGGTTTTGAGTGACAAGATATCGACAGAGTCTCTTCAGACAATTGAGAAACTGTCAACAGATACTGTTCTGGTGGAAGAGACCCAACTAGAAAGGCCAAGCTCTACGGAAAGCAAAGCAACTGCTAGTGTTTTGATGATGGAAAATGTAGTTGTGGAGCCACTACAAAAATCAGCAATGAACAATATCTTCTCAGAGATACAGAAACTCGCAAGAACGGGGACAATAAGTCAACTCATTGAGGTACTTGTCATGGTTTTTGCCTGCCATAGTGTCTATTTAAACTAGTACAACTACAATTCACAAAAGCAACTACCCAACATTTCCTAATTTAGGAACAAGAGCATTGCTGTAAAACACTACTGGTTTAATTCCAGACCATTAAAGTATTATGTTTCCACCTTGTAACCATAAGTTGGATTTGAACTTTTTTAACACTCATACCAATCATCAAACTGTATTTTGACAAATCTGCTTTGATGTGTGTACGCTCCAAAGGGTAAACCACTGGAGGATGCTCCAGAGACTCTTATGACATCTACCAGTGATTTAGATATGCGTCTAAGCAGACTAGTTTCTAAAGTTTTGAGCCTTAAGAACTGCCCCGCTGAACTCAGCCTAACAAGCATGACTCGACAGTTGGAAGAAGCTCAGGTAAGATTAAAAAATCTTCTTGTTTATTACTCGTGAGAATTGACTGTGAGCCCTTCCACAAAAGAATTTAAAATGGATATCCATGTTATATTAGTTAATAGATAAATGTTTGCTTAGTATATCAGTTGAGCAAAAGTTATTTATGTTAGATATGCAAACTGAGTTACCTTGTTTTCTTTTTTTTAATGAGAGCAGGAGTGCAGACTGCTCGCCCAGCTCCAGGTATCATTGTTCTCTGAGCTCAAAGAAGCTGATACTATAAACAGGGAAACCCTGGAGAACATGGAGGACCAGTGGAACGCTGCAGCCCAGGATGGAGCTGCTGTAATCCACAGTAAAGAGGCCCAGTTAGATCTGGTGACTGATTACTGGACACAGACTCAAACAGTAAATGCCACAGTAGATAAACTGTCAGCAGAACTGGATGCTGTACAAAGGTAAGTTGCCATGTTACAGTTTCATTTAAATCAACTGAAGTAGTATTTTAGTTAGGTTATAGTACTTAGTATTATACCGTAGATCAAGCATTCAGATTACGTCTTTTTAATCAGCAGTCAAAAGGATGTTCTTTTTTTAAACTAATTACACAAAATCTAGACTTAGATAACAATTTAGTATAAACTGAGTCAAAGTCTAAGTGAAAATATCAGGACATATGAAAAAACATGCACTATAGTTGCATTGCAAATGCTCATCAAGCAGAGTTTCACATTGTGTTACGTGGATGCGATGTAACTTCTTGCTTTTTATCCAGGTCCCCCCAGGGAAACAGCCAACAGGAAGTAGAGCAACTGTGTTACTTACAGAGAAGCATGGAGGAGAACAGAACAGTACTTGGGGAGTTGCTTGTTACCCATACAAAGTTGTACCTCCATCTGAGTCAGTCGGACCAAGAAGCTGCACAGATGGGGCTAAAGACCCTCCAAGAAAGGTGGGGAGCCCTGGAAAGAAGAATTGAGAGCAATCTTCATCACACAAAGGTGCATTCTGAACACTCCAACAGTCTTCTATCTGAGCTGTCAAGTCTACAAGAATGCATACAGAAAATCCAGAAAGACCTTGAAACCATGTCTTCTTCGGTTGGTCAGTGGAATTGCAAGGATGCACAGCAGCTGATGCAGTCAAATGCTGAGATTAAAGCAGCCCAGCAACAATGCCAACATCTCCAGAAGCTATCAGAGGAGTTTCTCCTTAACTCACGTTGGGAAATAGAATCGAAAGAGATAGATCACAGGCTCCAAGACATCAAAGACAAACTTTCCCACAGTGAGGAACTAATGTCTTCCAAAAGTAAGAACAGCAGCAACCCCATCATGGAGAAAATAATCATTGTGATGAGGGATGGCCTTGCATGGGCCAGGGAAACAGAGAGTGACATTGAAGGGAGAAGAAAGAGGGTGCCTCTTCTTCCTGAAGAGGTTCACCGGCAGCTCAGAGGTCTGAAAAAGCTGCAGGCTGATGTGATGGCCAAACAGGGTCAACTGGAGTCACTGGTGGAGGAAGTGACAGAGCTCTTTCCACAGATGGACCAGGTCGAAGAGGTGCCTATTGTCCATAGTTCTCTGGAATGCCTCGAAGAACTCTCAAAGTCTACCACTGAGAAGCTGTCTAAGGCAATGAAAGAGGTAGAAACAGGACTCCAAACCAGAGAAAAGCTATTTGAGCAGATTGCTGACTTAGACTCCTGGATTTTGACTCATCTGCAATCAATGGCAGCGGGGAGTTCAGATAGTGAACCTTTGAGCCAAGTTGAACTTGGTTCCAAAGTTCACCGGATTCAACAAACCCAGGCCGAAGCTGAGAGGCAGGCAGCGATCTGTGAGGCTATTTACATGACTAGTAAAGATATTGCATCTGACCTTAGTGTTACAGAAACTTGTCTTCATTTTGACAAAATTAGAAACCTCCAGGAGGATATCAGAACTATTAACAGAAAAGAGAAGGCTAATAAGGAAGAGCTGGAGGAACTTATTAAGACTATCGATTCAAGAAAGAAAAATGCGGTCACTGTTGAAAACAGCCTGAGACTAATACTGGCAGATCTGAGCAAACACAGGTACCCTATCACAAGAGAGTCTCTCCAAGCGTTGGAACCTTTTAAACTTCTGATTTTGGAACACAAGTCTCAGATTGACCTTCTGGTACCATGGATTCCCCGAGAAAAGTCAAATGAACTGAACTCAGTGATTTCTGAACTTCAAAACAAAATGATTTCCTTGGAAATGAAATCCAAAGATCATGAGAGGTACCTGAACATGAGGCAATGTGTGGAGGACCTCAAAGAGCACATTCAAGAACAGGTTCACCAGACCAAAGAGGAGAGCAGGGACCATAAGGAGAGGTACAGACTTTGTCACACTCTCCTCAACCAGTTCCCTTTGATGAGAGAATTGTGTAAAGAAACTCGCTCCGTGCTTCAAATTATCTCCTCTGACCTATACCCCTCACAACTGACTGTAGAGCAACAGAGGCTCAAACAAAATGAGGAGAGTCTGGAGACCTGGGAGATGGCCCTCTGCAATAACCTCAGACTTGTTGAGTGGGACGTCCTTAAGGAACTGGACATTGAATCAGAAAAGAAAGCCGTTGAGTTTTTCCTTTTAACGACCCAGAAAGAGCTTCAGAGACCCTCTTTATTGGAGCCTGATTTAACTCTGATTGACAAAGAATATCAGGGAGTTTTATCTTTAAAAAAGATTGTGCAGTCAAGAACAAAAGTCCTGGAAGTTTTAGAACAAAAGAAGGGAAACAAAGACAACCAAGAATCTCAAGATCTAATGACGTTGAAAAACACTGTCCTCAGTCAATGTGACTCACAAATGGTGAGTTTTGAACACGATCACCCTTCAAACATCTTCTAAGCATGAAAATGACTTACACCTGGAACTGTGCATATCTTACTAACCAGGTTGATAGACGTTACTCTCAGGTTCAGCTTTAAATACATACATAGCTTTGCTGATAATGAAAATGAATAAATATGCTATATAGAGAACATCCTTAAAACAGAAATGGAAAAAAGCTACAATTATCAGAGTGATTCTGACTTAAAATTTGCTTTGTTACACTTCAGGAAAACATTTGTCACGCCAGGGGATGTTTGAGAGAATACACCTATGCTGTTAATGAGGCACTAAGGTTTTTGCGGGACATCGAGGCCTGCATATTGCCTCCTCAGGGATCTGCTGGACCATGCTGTGAAAGTCTGAAAGAGACCCAGCAGACCTTGTTGACACTGGAGGATCTGTTCCAAACCCATGTTGAGCGGCTCCAAAACCACTTTGTTCAGCAGACCTGCTTGTCACCACAGAAACTGGAACAGCTACAGCAAAATATTCTAAGCCAGCTCCTGGTCAAGAAGTCCACTCTCCAGGCAAAGTGTCACGTACGACTGGAATGTCTTAACAGGTAAAAAAAAAAAAGAAAACCTGAGCACTGATTTTTAGAATTATTAGTATTCTAAAGCATTTATTGATTTATGATCATTAGCACTTCTTTTTATTGGACATTAACCATTTTTGTTTTTTTAGGTGTGCTGAACAACATTCAACCTTCAGCAAGTCATATGATGAAATCATTCAGCGTCTCACTAATGTAGAGATTAGGCTTTTAGAGGTGATCTCTCAAAAAGTCAGCTGTCTTGCTGAATGCACAGTGCAGAAAGAAAAGTTCACAGTAAGTATAAAACAATTTGCTTATGTATTTCATAACTAAAGACTGAACGGACATGTTTTGTTTAGATGCTATCCGAGGAGATGGAGTCTCTGCTGAAAAATCTGGAGGGGCTGAAGGAGTGGTGCCCAGAACAGAGCTGTCGTGGATGCAGGGAGGTCACTGTGACTACTCTGTGGAGACGGGTTTCAAGACTACACCACTACACACAGGAGCTGGTAGCACGGAGTAAACAGAAGGTCACGGAGTGGCTTGATATCACAAACAGTGTAAGTAAATGAAACATACAAAGCTTAGTTAGTTGATTGGTTCTTTCAAATGTCAACATTTTTATTTTTGACAAGCCTATGGGCATCGTCTCCCGCCTAGACTATTGTAACGCACTTCTGACTGGTCTCCCAGCCTGTACGGTAAAACCAATTTCAAATTCAAGTCCCTGATGCTAGCCTACAAAGTGCTTGACGGTATGGCTCCTGTCTACTTGAACCCTTTTGCAGAGGCTTATGTCACAACTCGGTCACTCCAGTCACCAATGGATTGTCATTTAGTAGTGCCGACACCACGCTTAAGACAATCCAGACTGTTTTCATGCGTTGTTCCAAGATGGTGGAATGACCTACCAAGCACGACAAAAACAGTGGTGTCTCTGTCTATCTGCAGGAAACTCTTAAAGACCCACCTCTTCAAAGAGCATCTTCTATCCTAACTCTCACCCATAAATCTGTACCCCTCTACTATTCTTTCTGCACTTCCATCTCTCTGCTTTGCTGTGACCAATGATTCTGACTAGGGACTTTGCACTAGAGGACTTATTGTCATATTGATGATAACTGTAAGATTCTGTCTATTTCGCAAGTCGCTTTGGATAAAAGCGTCTGCTAAATGCATAAAAATAAACATAAGCATTTGGGTATGTTACAAATGACTCCTGAAAAATAGTAAAAGATTGTATACGATAAGAGAAACAGCCCAGAAAATATACATAGATAATTGAAGCTCTGTCTTCAGGTGGAGAAAGCCTCTATGGAACTGGAACAGGTGGAGGCAGAGCTTCCAGATGGTTCCAAGCTAAAAGCCTCAACTGAGGAGCTCCAGGACCTTCTGCATTCCTGGGAACAGTACCAGGATGCATTGGACTGTGAACATCGAGCTCTGTGTGCTCTGGAACTGCGCACAGCGAAGTTGCTCACTGTCCCTGTCCCCGTGGAGCAAGCTCATTCCACCATACTCTGTCAGCAGCTGCAGGAAATGCAAGGCCGATATGACAGGTATGGTTTCAGTACTGCATACAGTTAATTACTATGTTTGTATTACTGTTTTAATGGAATTCTTGAATGTTTAGCTCCTCCATATCCGATTTGCATCATTAAATGAAAATTAAATGTGTTACGTAACACTTTTTTAATGTTGTATCAGAAATTATTGTTGCTTTAATACTAAAATAATAATTTACCCAAAAAACCTGCTAGAGTTGTGATCAGTTGTAAGTGGGTCAGAGGAGATTGGTCAGTGTATCTGTGGGTGAACAGCATTTAAATAATTCAAAGTAAACACAGGAAACTTATGGCACAAACAAGCGGACCAGAATCAGTGTGTATCTACCTAAATTGAACAATTAAACTATGATCCTTACATAGACCAGGGAACATTTCTGACAAACATGTTAAGGGTTATTAGGTGGTAACCTCCTTTCATCAGTGTTTAGTCTAGTTTGGCCCACGACACGTCCATAAACTGGACAGTGCTCCTTGGTTTCCCAGTCATTCCCCTAATGCCAACTATCACTGCTCATCACAACACAACAACAATGTCTTCTACCACCAAAAGCACCCATGTTAGCTTCTTCAAGCTCACACCAACTGCACCGGTAAAAGTTGTCTTGAGATGCAAACCCTGGTCCGGGTAGGGAATAATGAAAGACCGTTGCCTCCAAATTACCTACATCTCTTCTCGCTGGATTTCGTCCTAGTCTGTGTAACTACTCCCCTGCAGGGCTACTAATGCCCCTTCTAATCCAAATCCACTGGTTGGAGCTAATTGCCCTATCTGATACATCCCTCACTGTTTTCCTCACACTCTGTCCACTTATACCCAAATCCTAACTTTCCATTCTCTCTGCTTTGCTTCTGCCTCTATATCTACATCCATATGCTTTTTCCTTTCATATGAAATTTCCACTAAATCCTCCCATGGAACAGTCACAAGACAATATGAGACTTTAGATTTGCAGAGGCTATTTTCTTGAGAACAATAAGCTTTCCTCCTAAATCTACCTGCATCTTCCAATCATAAGCATATTTTAAGCAGCCCTGCCTCCTTTTGCATTTTGAAATTACTCCAGCCTCTTGAACAAACTGAATTGCGATTCTTTTCCCCTTATACAGTATATTGGAGCTATATTTTACACCAAGACTCCAGGTTGAAATCAGAATACTTCTTACTTCATTTTATCAGGTGAGAGGCTACATTACCGCGTTTACGTATTTGTGTGTTTTCAGTGTGAGGCAGAGGGGCTCAGAAGGTGTACTGGCTGTCAAGCTGGAACTGGAGGAGAGGGACAAGCTTCGAGAAGAGCTCCAAGTAGTCCGAGTATGGGTTGAGGCTGCCGATAGTCTTCTGTCTGACATGGAGGAATGCAGCAGCACAGAGGAGCTACAGGTGACACTGCACTCTGAATTTTTGTCTCAAATTTCACAGTTCAGATCCTGAAATGGACATTTAATGGTTTAAAGCTTGTCAAGATGTTAAAACGTTTGTTTTTAATTTGGTGAATGAAAAAGAACTTTTCTCAATTTTTGCAAATTCTGTAACTGCATGAGTAGTGTCCGTTCTCTGTCCAAAATTCACAGTCTTACAAGTAGCCTGTTGATTTTGTTGAACAGCTCTCATGTTATCAGGTCATTAATCTCTGTATTATGGTTTACAAACATAAACTTGTTAATATCCAGCAACATTTAGCTTTAAAGGACTATTTTCTGTGTTGATTCCATTATCTTATATGCCAAGAAGTCAGTGGCAGCTTTTGTCCACTCAAACATATCAGGTTGTTTACAACTCCACATCTGGTAACCTTTTATTTAAGTACGATGACTGTTCTCAGAGATATATAGAAATTATATATCTCTAATGAGACTGGGTTATTTCATGATCTGAACTGAAGAAACAAATCATCAATTTGGTGCTCAGTGTAACACGGCCATTACTGTTTGTATAAAGAAGCCAATTTTTTTCTTGGCCCTCCTGAAATATCTGAATTACAAAAAGACTTTCAGACTATTGTCTGTATTGTGAATGTTTGAGTCTAACTGCTGCAATGACCTCCAGCCCAAAGGGTTTCTGGTGAATGGCCCTGTACTCCCATCTCACCATGTAAATACCCTTCTTTTTGTCCTGAAACCTGAGCAGAGTCCAACTTCTCATCCACTACAGCTTTCTCTCATCACACAAGCATTTCCCCTCCCCTTACAGTTTCCTCCCACCACCCAAAACCCTCCACTGGAACTCAACACCTTTTGATCTGTATCGTAAGAGGATCTTTTAGGACACTGTTGTAGTCAAGTAATTTTATAGGCACTCACTAACACATTCACATTGTGGCATTTTCTCTCTTGTAAAGACATAATACGTAGTGAACTTAACCTGTACACCATATTCTCAGAGGGTCCTACCAAAAACTGAACTGGACAAAATGTATTTAATCCTTTTTCAGTTTTTTTTTAAATGAGAAACCCTTCCCAAAGGATCATTACTCTTCCAAAATTGTAGACTTACATTGAATCACAGCTTTTCCTAAAACCATTGTAATAAAATGATTAAATGTTACAGAATGACTGAAACAGGTTTGTCCTAGTATGTGTGATTTAAAACACTGAGCGGTCTTAATAAAGATGACAAACAGCATAGAGAAACACTCACAACTCGCACTCCCTGCTACTCTCATACAAAAGAAACTGTCTCTGATTTCATTCTTTATTTGAGTCTTACACATACACACAGAGAAGATCTTGTTCTCGTCATGGTGCACCTCCCCACACAGAATTGTACCAAACACTCTTCAAACTTAGTTGTCTGTTGCTTTACGTCTTAATTTTGAAAATAATAATCCTTGCCCTTAATGATGGTTGGGCTTTTTTCATTCATTGTCCTATAGTGATGTTGTTACAGGTACTTTGGTACTTTTAAATGTTGTTTGTCCTTTATTAGCTCTTCTTTATCATACTTGTACAAACTTTCTTTTCTCTCTGTGTTTTTCAGGATATTTACAGCCAACTGTTTGTCCAAAAGGCTTTACTACAGCAAATCATGGAGAACATCAAGATGAAATATTCTGACATGTCTTGTTTGGCCCCAGTTGAAATTCAAAGCCAGCTACAGGAAGTCTCAAAGTCCATGGAACACGTAGAAGCCAAGGTACAAAAGTATTTTAAAAAAATGTATAAAACTTGGAAAATGTTAGGGCACATATTGGATTCACTGCAACATCCTTTTCAGGGGGATGTTTAGGAGCCATATTACCATAAATATTTATACAATTATTTGAATAAAGCCAATTAACACTTGTATAACACATATTTGTAACAGCATAACAAGTGCAATATCTTTATAGGCATGTTGTATGATCTATCAGTCTGTTTAAATATTGGGCCTTTATATATATTCTTTCACTTCAAGTAAATTTACCCTTAGCCTAACTTGTTTGGCATAGAGACAGGAAAAATATACATTTTTACAAATAATTTGGTTTGAGAGTATGTATCCAGAGTTATTTAGGTGCAGCCATTGATTATTTTAGAAAAATTCTAAAATTGCAAAACTTAGACACTGACTATAGATTCTTTGTGACAACTTCATAAAGATTATTTGATGAAAGAAAACTGTGAGATTCAGCACAGTGCTGGAAATTGTACAAAAAGCTTACTTGATTATTAAGGCATTTCTTGGCAAATTGCCTAGACCCAAACAATTAAATATGCTGTTAGCTTGTTAACCTCTTTTGAAATCATTGTTTAGAATATTTAGTTTTCTACTAAGCAGGCATTATCTTCTGCAATTGGTAATGTTTTTTCACTGACTTGACCGTCAGGTGGGAGAGGCAATGGAGAAGAGCGGTCCTGTCCACCAGCTCGGGGCTAAATTGTCTGAAATCCAAGCTGGCCTGAGATCAGTTCAGAAGAGACTGGAAGAAAGAAGCCCCAGTGTAATTGAAGCAAAGTTCACACAGAAGGTAGAGTTTTAAAACTTAAATACTTTTGAAATAACAGTGAGGCGAATGCTGATAGACACATTTTTCAGCTAAGAGATATTTTTAGTTGAATCCAACACCGTATGTTTTAAGCTTTTTATGTTGTCATAACCACCCTCAGTTCAATTGTATGTCTCAGTATGCTCAGTATAATAACCTCATTACTTTTCACTCATGCCCGTATCCGTGCTCAGCGTGCGTGGGACGAACTGGACATGTGGCACTCCCGTCTGGCATCACTAGAAGTAGACATGCAAGACTTGGAGAAGCCTGAGGAAGCACTGGGACTCACAGAAAGGCTGGTGGAGGTCCAAGAACTTCACTCCTCTTTGGCCAAACAGGCAGAGCAGAGGACCACGCTTCTAAGCAAGGTGAAAAACATTTAATTTCACACTGTCCTTTATTATATCTAAAACTGTTGCTTGATTCTTTTTCTTTCTTAAAGGTTGCTCACTGCTGCTAACTGCTTTTATTTTTTAAATATTAACCCTATAATGCCAAATGTATCATATTTGACACACAGGGTTTCTGAAATGTTTTGCGGCTGACACCTTTTGCATAATTTAGTGGTAAAAACTTTGCTCAAAATCCTATTGTACACAATCAGATATATATCTGATAACAGGGGGGCAGAAGACTACACAAAAAATAATATTGACCTATCGCATAGAAATAAATTATTAATATATTATTTCTTTTTACACATTTTGTTAAAAGGCCAAATAAGGAATTAAAAAAAAAAAAAAGATTTTTTCTTTTTTTTTTTTTTTCTTGGATCAGGCTTTAAAGGGTTAAGGAGAAAATCACTTTTTTTGTTGGTTCTAATTTTTAGATCAATCATCGTAGAATTCTGTTTTTGTTTTTTTGTTTTTGGTTCTAGTGGCCTTTAATGATAGTAGCTTGACAGGAAAGGGCGGGGGCAGAGATAGAGAAGGGAAGACCTGCGGGAAAGGGCCATGTTACTATAGCCAATGTTTTCTGGCAATCACAAACATTTTTCTATTGCTAATACAAATTCCTTTGCTATTTTGTACTCAGTCACCGTGTAATTTTCATCCTATGCTAGTAATTTTAATGGTTAGCAAAGACACAAAAAAGCATTAATCGTATTTCTGTTCAGATACACACGTGGCTTCAAGAACATAAAGAGATGATCAACAGCTCAAAAAGCTGGATGGCAGAGGCAGAGTCGTGGCTTTCTGCTCCCTGCACATATACCACAGCCAAATGCCTGAGCAGCCACGTTAACGCCTTGCAGGTCAGTTCAGTTATATTATTCGGTTTAGATTTTTGTCACCATAGTTGTGAAAAACAGTTGTTTTTTTAATGGGAATAATGTGACATTTAAAAAAAAAAAACTAAACATTTTGGTGCAGCTTGTGTTGGATGACGCAGCCCAGATCCGGGCGACGCTCCAGGGCTTCAGTTCAGTTTTGAAGGAAATGTCGCAGGTATGTGACGTCACAACTCTCCAGGAACAGCTGAATGAAGCGGAACGAAAAGTGGCCGATGTTCAAGACAGCTTCTCAGCTCCACTGTCTCAACTAGAGCATGCAGCCGCTGTAAGAATTGGACTAAGTTCTTCTCTTCCTTCGTATCTGCTTTGAAAAAATATATTTTTTGATATGTCAATTGTTTTATTGTAAGTCATCTCTTTGCTATTTTTTAAAAAATTTAAAAAATATATATTGATGATTTGCTTTCGTATATCATTAAGGAGGTGGAGGCTATTGAGAGTGAAGTGAAGCGGATGGAGAACGATGTGGCTGAGATTAAGGCGTTATTATCATCGCCAGAGACTTTCCCAAAACCAAAGGAAGATAGCCTCCAGGTATGACTTTTTTTTATAGAGATGAGTCTTTTTTATTACTTTCTTCATGAAAATAAAATTGCAGTCAATGCCTGTATGGAGTTAAAACTGCAATGAATAATCAATTTGGTTTGCACAAATACAAAATAATAAAATAATTGTTGTAAATCCCTACTTTCCATCCCTCTTTTTGATATCCTACCATGCACAGGAGATTGAGCTGAGGATACAGTCCATGAGTACAACAATAGCTGAAATCCAGAAATGTAAACCGGGCCTCTGTCTTCCAGAGAAGGCTGAAGAAACTCTGACTGTCTTTAATGTAGTAGGCCAGCTCCAAACTCTGCTACTGGAACTGGAAAAGGTCTGTCAATCCGTCATGTCAAGTCAAATGTATTTGTATAGAACATTTTATGTAAAAAACAATTAAAAGTGCTTTACATAGATCAAAAGCATTACAGCAGGCAGTGAAGGAAGCATTAAGAAAATAAGAGTAGGGCAAGAGAGATTATAAAAACATATTAAGAATAAAAAAAATTAACTAAAACAATTAAAATTAGCTAGTTAAATTATGCCGTGCAGATTTCATGCATAGCCTAGATACAAGAGAAAATACATGTTTTTAACCTGGACTTAAAAATGTGTACATTTTCCTGGTTAAAACTCTAGCAGCAGTATTCTGGATGTTAAATTATCTTTTGGGAAGTCTAGAGAAAAGACCATAATAATATAATAATACAGTCTAATGTAGGTACGTTTCACCTGGTATTTTTGAGAGAGGAAACTTTTGCTTTTGTTAAAAGGCAACCAGTGAGGTGGTTAAAACAGAACTGTCTGTTAGCTCTCTGTCTTTCTGATTGTAGAAAGTCCCCGCCCTGTTCATCCAGCAGCCTCCAACTCCTGATCCAACCAAAATGTCTGCCAAACTCCAAAAACCCACATCTGAGGAGGCTGAAGTGAGTCTGAATAAAAAAATAATGAACAGAATGAGTGAAATTGATGTGTTTCAAAGAAAAAACGCTCACTAGTTCATTCTGATTACTAATGTAATCTGTTCTTCAGAGATTTTCAACATGAATTTAAATATAAGTTAATTTATGATTAGTTACATGTACCTCTAAGTCAATCTGTGAAATGAATGGGCGTACCAAAACTATGCATTATATTGTGTTTTTAAAGGAAGAACAGGGCCAAATCAGAGTTGTCCACTTAGAGGAGGACGTACTAAAGCGATCTGGAGGCACACTGCAGACTGTGGAGCAGTCTTCTCCTGAACAAAGACAGTCCAGGACACTTAATTACTCTCAGGTAAGAATGCAAGGGTTGCCCTTTTGGCTCCCTGATCCAACACACAAGAGAAGAACTATATATTAGTATTGTAATAGTCACACACATGAAATAAGAATATAATAATGGTCAGTTTTGTCTATTACAAAAACAAACCTCTGAAAAAATACGTATGGACTGTAAAGTTAAGGTGTAAAGTGAAATTCCAGTTCAGCCTCAAACTGAATTCTGCAGTTTTCCAGAACAAAAACCATCATTTGGTTTTAAGATGATATCGAGCCTTTTAATGACACCATTAAAAATATGCAAAAAAGTACAAAGCTGGATTTTTAAGGCCACAAAAACGTTTTTTCTGGACTCCTTTTGCAAATTGTTGCATGCCATCATGATATGTCAGTGCTGGCGTGCATGAATGTTCAATTTTGTGTTATTAACAAGCTGTTTTAGAGTGTCTTTTTCTCTGCATGTAGATTTTCACTAATTTCCCAAACACAGACACACATATAGATACCAAACAAGCTTATATAATATTTCAGAAAAGACAGATAATTCTAACTAATCTGAGAGAAATTTGAAATAATGCTTAATGATAAACTATTTTGATTACATTTGATATTGGAGTTGTCTTGAATAATTGTAGGTAGCATTGCTGCAGTTTGGTAGATGACACAGAAAAGTTTAAGACACTCCATTAAAGAAAATTAGGTGCAACATTATGCTTTTTAGACAGCATACTGTCACTTGCAAATTAGTGGTACAAGAGTACCATGTTGAATTTGAATAAAATAGTGTTTTAGGTCAACTCTGCATATGAAGATGTTTCCATGTCAGCAGAAACAGCATCAAGGTGTACTCCAGGCTGGAGAAACGCCAGAGACTAAAACGAATGAGGGGCCAAAAGTGGAAGATTTTGGTGGAAGTGTAATGTGGTGGCTCTGGGATGCTTTCCTTGGAGCTTCACCTGAGGTAAAAAAAGACAAAAATCAACTGTGGAAAGCCTTCTGATCCATACTTTTTTTGCGATATGATCACGTAAATACTCAAACCATACTAGGATACTGTATGGAAGCTAATTAAAGTTCTCATACAGATGAGACACAGATGACATTGCTCATCGTGATATCATTAGCTCCACGTCCTAAATACAATTAAACCACCTTTATGAGTAAGCTTTGATCTAGGTCACTCTGCTTTCTGCTTTTATTGAGTCATTTAATCTTCCTAACCTCGTGTAGCATCTTTCTTCTCTTTCTTAATCTTCAGCTACATTTTTACTCCCATCTGCCCTATCTGTGCATGTGTTTGAATTAACCCTAACCCGTCCACTAGAGAGCAGCGTTTGCAAGCCGTTGGTTAAAAGCTTGATTTTTTTCAGATTTTATAGAGACGGTTATTATATTTGTCGTTGTCGGTGTTAGGTACCTGCAATTGTAGTCTCAGAGAACGATGACACAGCCTCTGGACAAAGCACTGAACAGACCGAAGAGGACAAAAAGGTAACTACTGTTGTAAATATGCCACTAGATCATTTTCAAGTTCTTCAGTCTCAGTTGTTTAAAAAGGATTAGTCTGCCGATAGTTTTTGTTGTCAGAAATTCCAATGAAATTAAATGATTCTACTTGCAAGGTACCCTGACTTCTTAAGATGTATAAGTCAGTTGATACATGTAATATTTAACAAGATCAATGCTGAATTTGCTGCACTCAGCAGATTTTGCCTTTATTATATATTTTTCAAATTATAATGATGTAGTGGTTATAGATAGAGATTTGAGAGCAGGAAATGGCACTCCACAAAGACTGGGAAGTAAACTGCTGACACGTTTCCTTCTGAATATACATTTTCAGAAGGAACAAAGAAGGAAGGAATTCCTCTAGGATGCTCTTCACAGATAGCATCTTAGAGGAATTGGTATTGTAATTAGTAAGACACATTTTTTTTTTTTAAATACGACTAGTTGATGTCATTACAGAGAATTAACTTTAATGCTGTGTAACATAAATCGTGAATAATAAAAAAAAAAAAGTGTGTCTGAGTAACTTTGTGATTATTGCCATACTAAGAGGTTGACGTATTTACGGTAAGTCACTGACCTGACTGACACTCTAACCCTGCTCATATTTCTTCAGGGTGTTCTTCAGGATGTTGAGGGCGCGGAAGCAAGTTCGTCAGAAGTTTTATCTAAACCTGTGGGCACAGTCAGAACTCAGTCACTGCCAGAGAGCATGGTAAACACAGCCTCAACCGTAGACCCCGCCAAGCCTGACTCTAAGCCTCAGCAGAGATGTGTAGTCTCCTAGTACTTCTTTTTAGAAAAACAGTTGTTTTTCCTTTTATATCACAGCGTCTATCCATTTCTGCAGTCATCTGCAAAACTCTCCAAACACTCCAATAAACTTTAGATTGCACCGCCTCTCCTAGAATAAACTTTCATTTCTTTTCCTAAACTAATTCTAGATTCTCCTAGAAGCCGTATTAAGCATCTTTTTTTGATGAAGGTATGGGTTTTCATGCTGCCTTGAAAATCCTCCATGATGAATTCTGGTCAATTTGCAGCAGAACTCTTAAATTCTTCCACAATCCGATTCTGTTTACAAGATTTACAACACATTTCAAACCCCCTAAGAAAAATCACATACTCTAACTGGAAAACTATACCTTTTTCTAAATGGATTATCACCAATTAAACCAGGAAAAGGTATTGCTGAACTGTAACATGCAGTAATTTTTTAAGCTGTTCATGTTTTGATCTATCTTTATTGTCAATCTCTTGATAATAGCCTTCAATCTCCTTTAGAGGAACCAAATAAATGTATGTTCTTTAGAACTGTCTCCAAATTCTTCTGGGTGCATCACTTGAAACTTAAAACCCACCATTAGATATCGCTTCAATTTCAAAGTTCCACTGAATATTCAAAATAATATGTAAGGTAGTCTTAAAAAGAGCTGCAAAAGTCACTCAACCGTCATTCTAGAAGCTATTCAAGAGCTCCTGTAATATAAAAGCACAAAATTATGTGTGGTAATTTGTTTACATTTAAATTGAGTGTTTCTTACTGCACGGCTAAAATAAATCCAGGACTGAACAAGTATTTAAATTGAAGCAGATGTGCACCAAAATGTGAGTTTTTCAGGCTTACTGTATGTTTATCTGAAGGATTACTGCGCTTTCCTGTGAAATCCACGACAATGTGATGTCAAGATGACACTGCACATTTTTGTGACAATGGTTGTTCAGGATGATAGTTATTATTGTACCAAAAATTTAAAAGCAGACTGCTGGAATATGCATGTGGGTTGGATGTTTTTATTGTGGAAGTGGGGCCTTGTTAAGCATGGACCTTTTGTCTGATGGAATAGTATGTTTTAATTACTGGGAGAAGCAAGTATTTTTTGACAGACATATTTTTTGAGTTATGTTTTATAATGTATCATATAAGGCTGTCGATTTAACATAGTAAAACCTTAAGATTGTTGACTTTTCATTTACTTTTTGGGCTCTTTTACCAGCGGTTTCAGAAATAAATCTGTAAAAATAAACTATTGTTTGCCTACTTCTGTTCAACATGCAATTTCCCGATCTATAAGCTGAACTTATAGTTTGTAAAGTATGTTGTTTACAAACTTGATTGATTAATCAAGTATTTATGATTTAATCAAACTGCTCAGAAAAATCTCTGCTTTGCTATAAATCAGCATATTTATTTTCACTCTGGATTACAGCTTGTAATTATTTAGATAGCTTTAAGATGATTGTTTGTCAAGGAAATGCACCGCTTTGGCATTGATTACTGCTTAACAAACTGCTGTGGATGAGTAAAAAAGGCAGTTTCCCATTGGGTGGCTATCGCAACTAAATTTTTATTTAGAATTGTTTTATTTTTTTTAAAGTTGCCACCCTTGAGGAATCAATTTTTCACTTAAAAGCAGCAGAGGGGTCTTTTGTGGCATGTGCTGTACTACTTTGTTTCACTCTTTTTTGTCTTCCCATTTTGTGTGCAAATCCAAATAATTTGAATACAAATAAACCCAGTGATCTACTCCCTACGTCTCACTTTTCCTGTGTCAGGAGCTCCTGAACAGACGGTTGGGGCTTGCATGGATGCGTGGAAGGGATGTTGGGGTGGGTAGAAACGACCCAAAAAAGGGGCTGACGGGGGCTAACTCAAGTTTATTCACATAGTATTCACACAGAAGCTACACACGCACAACTGCATGGCACTCATTTGATACTTGTCTAGACTACACTCAAATGAGGTCTGGTTTCATAACTAAAGATCAGAAACATTATATAGGGTTGGTATGTGGTCACTGGGACATCTCGTAACCTTATTTTTATACTATCTGGAGAAATACCTCCAAAATCCCCCGGATGTCTACCACAATTAGCCGTAACTCAATAAAGTCAGGAGGGGCCTTTATATAAACACTTCAAGATAACACATATTCTCATGAATGAGCACTTCTTTTCCCTAACTGTGTGCAGCTGGATGAAGAGCTGGGGATTGGTTTGAACTAAAATAACAATGAGAGACTAAGCCGGTGAAATAAAAAGAAAAATAACAAATTTCCTGGTTAACAAGTTAACTGTTATAGTATCACCTATGTGCAGTTTAATGTTGACTTTTTGGTAACTTACCTTCTTTAATTTATTTATTTACCTCATATTTAATTGATTAATCATAATTTTTATTTACATTTCTGTTTCACTTCAAAATTATATGCTCAGTTTGTGAGCTAAATTTTACATAAAATTATACACAAATCAAGTCTTCGTACCTGTCAACGTGAATTTTAATAGTTACTAATGGTTGATAATTTCAATTCAGTTCAAAACAGGATAGATGAGCATTTTTGGATTCATTTGAACATTTAAAGAAGGTTTTTTGATAGTTGATAGTTTGAAGTTTCACCATGAAAATGCACATATTTGACTATAATACTAAAGCACAAGTTTAATTACCACCCATAAGCTATATAGCCTAAACTGAATTACAACCAAATATAATTTAGTTTGGAAGTGAAAACAGCGTTCACAGTGTGAGGGGGAAGTAGGAAGGTGTTTGTATTCAAAGTTCACTGATTAACCCTTGGCTCAGCTCCGCCCTTGTTGCCCGAGGCCTCCTCTTTTAGTCTCTGTCACTCTGTCACTGGAGCTGTGCCACTGTTTCAGGAAGTGGTTTCAGGCACATGTGGGTGGAGCTCAGGTGAATAAAGGGGGTGGGGGGGGGGGAGTGAGAGAGAGTAGGTGGACGGCAGACAGGGAGGTAATGAGGCAGAAACAGATGGAAGAAAAGTCAGGGTACGTGAGAAGTCGTAAAGTTTGAACTACAGGTGCAGTACAATAGCTGACTCCTTCAAAAGCTGTAGACCCTGGGGCGGAAAACTTTAGCCGGGTGTTGTTGTGTTTGTGTCCCAGGGATCCCAGCCTGAGCCCAGCTCCCATGAACCTGTTCTCCATGAGTGTCTTGGAAGGGTCTGCGAGTTGGAGCTGTGGCTGCTAAAAGCCCAAAGGAGTCTTTTTTCTGCTGGAGATCCTGGTTCGGCGGCCATGCAGGGCAATGTGGAGCAGCAACTCCTCACCTGCCAGGTAAGCTCCACCCACCAAGGGATGATATCACAATCACAGGTTTAAAAATGTATGGGCTCATCTGTTAGGCCGGAATTCAACTACTGAATAGTGACAGGTCCTACGTTATTTTCTATAGTGCATGAGTACATTTAAATTTGGAACGTCACTGGGAAGTTTCCCCTGCTGTGAGTGACCGTCTACACTAAACTAATCAGAAATCATAAAGGAGTCAAGCATAAGAAGCAAAACAACTTTTGAACAATGCCTCTCTTACATTTGCGATTAGCGGCTTATCAGTTTATCATTTCGAGGTCAGAGGGCAGTCACAACTTTACATTTACATCTGAGACGGCAAGCACTTTCGTTTTTATATTTTTACACACTGAATGATGAAACTGCAGTCATTTAGGGCAACATAGAACATAAAGTCTGTCCCAGCTAAAGATAAATTTCCATATCTGTGAACTGAGTTTGAAATAATACACAGTCTGGATGTTGTTAGTTTAAATCATTGGTAAGTCATATATTTGTTTTCACTATTTCACTGCTGGTAACTCAATAATAAAGACGTCAATAGTAAAGATTTTCTAACTTAACCCACAAATCCTGTTTCGTTGATCTAATATAACTGGTCTGCTGTACTGACCAAGGATGTGTCAGAGCTCCTGAAATTGCTCCGCTCTTTATATATTGGCTTCAATTAGAAAAAACTTGAGACACCGTGGAATGCTGAGAGGATAAATTGATTTTAAAAAGAGTTTCTGACATTTAATTCATTGAAGATGGCATGGGCCATTGTGGTAGGTCATTGCACCAAGTCATGATCGAGGTCACCTACTTGACATGGAATTATTTTTAGATAACTATTTTCTTTAATTCTTTAATTTTTATAAGCACCAAATTGTTACTGCATTTCCTGGAATGCGCAAGGGATTTAAGATAGATAGTAGGGTTACATTTGTAGTTTACAATTAATAAACTCATGTTTGTCCTATTTAAACTAAAAACGTCTTCATATTTTAAATTGCAATATAAATACATGCAATTTAAAATATGAAGACGTTTTTAGTTTAAATAGGACAAACATGAGTTTATTAATTGTGCCTGGTTCTACCTATAGGAAGATTATTATAAATAGATATTACTGTACTTACTAAATTAACTTATCGTTCTAACAATCAGTGCAACAGCATTGAGCTTGCTCTAAGAAGTATTTACAAAGCAAAACACATTTTACATTTTTTACTTATTGCTGACTGTCACTCTTTTAAAACTTTTGTTCTTATCTTTTCAACTGCATCTTTCCCAAAGATGGTGACTAATCAAAAAAAAAATATTTACCTTATCATGAAACAGAAAACATGCGGTAGGGTTGATTGACATGTCTCTATAGACATGCACAAACAAGCATGTGTGATTAAATTTCTGTTATAGTCATTATAAACCAATCGAGCTGAACAATTTTAGGCATTATCTTAAACTAAGGTTATGGCTAGCATTTACTACTTCCTAGCTTGTGCTCTTTGTTTACCCTTGGGATGTAACATGAGTCTCCATTAAAATTTCAGTGGTTAAATGTATGTCACAGTCAAATATCGCATTTGAATGAAGCTTTGCTGCCAAACAAACAGCCACAGATGAGAAGTTGTCTGCTATTCAAAGCAATCAAAAAAGCCTTGCAGGAAGAAACCATTTTTTGTCACCAACAACCACAGTTTCCATAAATATGTTCCTTTGTGCAGCATAATTCACAAAATTTAAATCCGAGTGATGATGAATGGGCTTTTTTGTACTGCAATGTCACAAAGAAGTAGGGATGAGGCTATAGGTTGTTAAAACATAAAACCAAAGTAAACGTAACGTTTTAAGGGTGTGTTCAGCAGAGAAACCGGTTATACACTCCCTGCAGATACATAAAGACCAGGCTTTAAAAAAATCATACCCAGAGCGTTCAGTGTCAGTTAAACAAAAGAATACGAGTAATGATGTCGTACTCTCTTAGCAATAGTTCACAATTTGATTATACAACAGGCTAGACTACCATTAGATATTTCATAATTTCATGTTTCAGAAAAGATATGTTTCATATGTTCTGTAGCCAGAGGAACCTAATGCCTCTGCCCCACATGATCACACATTCTCTGTTAGGAATATTAAAGTTTCTAAAGAGCAATAATTTCTGCCTGACACATTGCTGAGTGCTCAGTTTTCTTAACTCTACCAATGGATCTCATGAGTATACATGTATACAACCAAATAAACAAGAATTGAAACACCACATAACAAAGATGGGTCCTGCCTGTCTCTGAGAAGAGAACAATATTTGTCTCCTCTTAAATGCTTAATGTCAATGGTGTATGTGTTTAAAACAATTAAAACAAACTGTAGTGGGATTGTAATTCAATGGAAATGGCTGTTGCAATGCAGGGCATTTACTTGGAAAAAGGTTATTAATGTTTGTGCCAAAATTATTTGACTAATTCAAAAACTAAAGTGAAGACCGAAATGAGAAGGAAAGAAATAGCTAAGATTAAATTAGTTTAAAACAATAGTATAATAGGACATTGTGTGAAATGGATAATAGATTGTATTTAAATAATATATTAGAAAAATGCAAAGAAAATCACGGAATTTTTTTTCTTTTTTGTGTGTGTTGATCTTTAGGAGATGTTTCTGGAGATTGAAGAGAAGGTTGCCAGATTGTCAGCACTTAGTTCGGTTGCTGACCAACAGCAGTTAAGTGAACTGGGAGCTGTGGGATCCCAACAAGCAGCGGCTGAGCAACTTGCCTCCAAACTAGAACACGTAAAAGCCAGCCTAATGTCCTTCCAGCAGCTGCTACAGGATAAAAATGGAGAGGAGGAACCGATCAGTAGCAGGGATACACCGGAGCAGGTCCTAACACTCAATACATACAAAGACATGAAGTCCAAACAACAGGGATAGAACAAGTTCACAATGTAAAAACTTACACTGTAAACTAAGACACACGTTTGCTTGTTTTGGAAACTTTCCTCCTTCTTTTGTCTGACAAAACAGACATAAAGCTGAATAGTTTTTAGATGTAGAATATTACCGGTGGCAATAGTATGCAAGTGTTTGCTTTTTACAAAGTGACACCTTCATAGATTTGCAAATGATTGACAATGACATCCTCAATATCTTCAAAAGCATGTTTGTTTTAGATTTCATGGGGAAAGTAAGGAACAAGAAACTCTTGTTTACATCAGCCTAGATTGAAACTCAAAGCTGAGTATTTCTTTTAAAAAATCGTCCACAATAGATTGTAAAATATCAATGACAGATGTTGGAGATTCAGACATTTTACATTGATTCTGGGTACATTTTAGTACCGATAAATTATTTATTTTTCCCTTTATCTTTCCATTCACATCCCTCAGAAGACCTTTACTCTGCCAGAGCACCACCCTAAGTCTAAGTTGAAACGAAGCAGTAGCGTCCAGGAGATCTTTACATCACCACGAAACAAACTCCTGAGACAGAGCAGCCTGCAGCAGCAGAAGGTGGGGCACTTATTTTCTATTTTAATTCATATTCAGCTTCCCTGGACCACACCCTTATCATGGTGGAAGGGTTTGCATGTCCTGAATTTCAGGAACTATGTTGTCGGACAACATAGTCGGGGTAGGGTCCCCCATGGTAAAACATCTATTGACTTGATCTATTGTGTCTTAAAACTTCTATTGGCTATTAAACATTGAGGCCCAGTTTGCCTCCCCTGGACGTGGCCCCCTCTGGACCCAAGCCTGGAGTTGTGCCACAGCATTTAGCGCCTTGTGGCCGGACTGTTTACCCATGGGGCCAGGTCGGGCTTAGCCGGAAGGACAACATGGTTCCCCCTTCCAGTGGTCCCACCATCTGCAGGAGGGTGCACTGTGAGCTGGATGGTAGTCGAGGATGTGGACACTGGCGGTCTGATCATCGGCTAAAGAAGCTCGCTCAAGGGATATATGGAAGCTCACCTCTCTGGATGCAAAGGAACCTGAGCTAGATTGCGAGGCTGAGCAGTTCCAACTAGATATAGTTAGAGTCGCCTCAATGAAAAACCTGGGTTATGGAACTAGTGTCCTCGAGAAGGGCTGGACCTTTCTCCACTCTGGAGTTGCCAACTGTGAAAGGCACGGAGCGGGTATGGCCATACTTATTCCCCCCTGGCGTGGTGTCTGTAAGTTTGGTTTGCCCCTGTGGACGAAAGGGTAGCTTCCCTCCGCCTTTGGGTTGGGGAATGGAAATTGAAAGCTGTTTGTGCCTATTCAGATCGAGTGTTGGAGAGAACTCCTCCCGGTGACTCCCTCATTGTGCTCTGCGACTTCAGTGCTCACATGGGCAATGACAGTGTGACCTGGAAGGGCATGATTGGGAGGAACAGCCCCTCTGATCTGGATCTGAGTGGTGGTTTGTTGTTGGATTTCTGTTTAAACACAAATTGTCCATTAAAAAAAACAGGTTTTCCGACATAAGAGTGTCCATATGCACACTTGGCATTAGGACACTCTAAGCCGTAGTTTGATTAATTTTTTTATCGTCCGACTTGTGGCCGTATGTCTTGGACAATTGGGTGAAGACAAGGGCAGAGCCGTCAACTGATCACCACCCGGTGATCTGAATCAGATGGTGGAATAAGTTACTGGTCAGGCCTAACAGACCCTATTGTGTTTTGAGAGTCAGCAGGGAGCATCTGGAAGAGTCTCCTGTCCAAGAGAGTTTCAATTCACATCTCTGACAGAACTTCAACCAAGGTCCAAGTGAAATAAGGGACACTGGGTCAGAGAAAGCAATGTTCTGTGCTTCTGTTGTCGAAGCAGTTGAAGTGTGGGGGGCAAGTTTGTTGGTGCCTGTCGTGGTAGTAATCCCATAACATTTAGTTGGACATCAGCAGTTAGCTATGCCATCAATTTGAAGAAGGAATCGTATTGGGCCTTTTTGGCTTGTGGGACTCCAGAGGACACTGATAGGTATTGGCAGGCCAAATAGAATGCAACTTTGGTAGTTGCTGATGAAAAATCTCTGAGCAGTTCGGAGAGGCCATTGAGAACAACTTCTGGAAGGCTTCAAAGAGATTCTGATCCACCATCCAGAGGCCTCACCTATGGTCACTCAAAACAACCGAGACAACAAGGTCCTGGATGCCTCGCTGGTGAGGTGTTCCAGGCATGTCCCACCTACAGGAGACCCTGGTGAAGCCCCGGAGATGCTGGAGTGACTATGTCCATGTCTATGGACCATGTTCCTTGGCTGGGAACGTGTCAGAATCCCCCCGGAAGAGTTGGTAGATATGAGATGGAAGTCTGGGATTCCCTACATTGGCTGCTCCCCGATGACCCAACTCTGGATAAGTGGAAGTAGATGAATGGATTCATATTCAAATGTCAAATTCAAATATAGCACAAGAGAAGAGTTCTGGTCCCATTTCAAACTTTCCAACCATCATGACACGTATAATTTGACAATCTAATTTGACAATGTTGAATTTTTGTAACAGTCTACTGTAAATAGGTTTTGCCATCCACGACTTGGCTATACTTCTTACTCCAAGTTGAGTTGTGGGTCTGCCAGAGCCTATTCCAGCTGCCAGTTGGTGAGAGGCAGGGTACATCCTGGAGGTTACCGGTCCATCACAGGGCCACATAGATGTCAATTGTTTGCTTTTTTTCTTTTAATTAAAATTTATAGTTGGACAATTGGGAAACATTGATCTAATTCTCTTTCTAATGTACTCTCCATATGTACTGTACAAATGTATAGACAGAAAAGATAGTGTTGTGTTGTTAAGCAGTATAAACTACAATATATACTGTTATATTTTCTAAAGGAGTTGGAACTTGAGCTGGCCGAGCAGAGGGGGCTGACTCTGGCAATCGCCCGGCAAGGCAGCAGAGTTCAACTTTATAGCCCAGAGTCAGATGACCAAAGCCAGCCGCTGCCAAGGTGACAAACTATGCAAAGCCTCGTAGGAGTAATCAAATTAATTTAAGTATGCAAGATAAAACAGTTCAATTTTGTATCCGTTTGTCTTTTTTCGTTTGTTCTCCTTTTACATTTTCACAATATTTGGTTTAGCAACATATCCAGATATTACAATAACAATTTCATTATCATTCATTTTAAGTTTTTCAGCAGTAAGCCACAACTCAAAGCTGAAAGAAAGAAACGAAGAAAGAAGTTTGAGTGAAATTAAGTGTTAGTCTTCAGCCTTTCCTCTCACTGCAGGTCCCTTTCTGCTGAAGCTGATGTGGAGGAGGCTCAGAAAAAGTGGGATCGTCTTCACAGTCAGCTGCTTGCTTTAGAGGAGAGCTGTCTGCTTCCTCCATCCGAGGTAAGGCCTTCATCGTGAACTGAACCAAGGTGCTTGATTATCACTTTTCAAACACAAAAAGACAAGAAAAATTGGTGTTCTCGCCATCCTTGATTATCACCTTCTTTGAGCAGAAGCCACTTTGTTGTCTCGTTGGTGTTACGGGAACTCCTGCAGGGACTGATTAGACGTGTGTTGTTTTTTTTTACTTTTCCTCTGATGTTTTTCTCTCTCTTCCAATGTAAGATAGACTCTCTTTCCCACCCTTTTTTTTAAGGTGACAGACTCATCTATGAAGGGTTGGGATGGAACAGCAGGACATATTATTGGCACAAAAAACCTCAAAGAGCTCCAGACCTACATCAGCTATCTTAGAGAGCTGGGCCACACATCAGCAAAGCTTCTGAATCAGGTGAGGAGTTTTTATCGGGGCTTTTTTTTATATCAGAGAATGAGTTGTGAAATGTGGAGGGTTGTTGTTTTCTTTTCAGTTCCAAAAACCACACAAGAAGCTAAAGGGATATGCAGTTTTTTATATGTAATTTCTTATACAACTCACAATAGGCATTGTTTATATCTAGATTTTTTTTTTAAATTACATTCTGAATTAAAATAATGAGTAAACCTATAATGACGAAGTATGATTATATATATATTTCAGATTTAGATTTTGACATTGACGTGTGGTTGACATAAAACCTGTTCCTAGTGAACTACATTTATCACCCAATGAAAGCTGGGAGTGACCGCCTCCATCACTCTGAAGTGGAATAAGCCATTATATAAAATGGATGGATTCCAGTTTCAATGTTCAACATTCCACACATGTTAATTCCATGAAAAGTTTCCACAGTCATCTTGAAATTTGGCAGCATCAAATAATTCTGAACCATATAAGTTACATTTATATAAAGCCAAATCCAAGTTGTTTATAGAACTATGAGATTCTGCATCTTACAACTTTGTAAAGGTTAAGGAAATGGGATTTCAATTTCTTGATTTGATGAACGCATTTTCTCTTCATTGTAACCTACAGTACAATGGCATAATGTGCCATATTTGTGCTCTAAACGACGATTCTTCTTGAGTTGCGCATCTGCTTAACTTCTGAAGTGTGTTGGTAAAACTTCCAGCTTTTCAAAAAGCTTCTTACTGTAAATAAATCATGCAAAAGATTTTAAGATTTTAACTCAACATACAGTATATGGAAGCCTGGTCCTTTTTTATCTGTTGATTTTTATTTTATTGCTTAACATAAACTAAGGATCTTTAAAAATAGTACCCAATTTACAATGAGTTGGGTCACACTAAAAATGACATGTTTGGTACATGGGAACTCATGACTGTAAATCTGTGAGTGTATCTTTTAAAAATTAGATACTAAAGAAAGTATGTGCTCCATCTATAAGGGATATATACTCACTAAAAGCACTGAAACACACACACACATCTTTGTGTAAGATCCTGCTACAGGATGTTTCTGCAACCGCATTTCACACACCTGCGCAGACACACTAGGTGAAAACAAAACACACCAGCACCCCTATTGGAGGTGTTGACAACTATAACCGAATCTAAGGTTTGTAGATTCAGCTTAAAAGTGGTCTGAGTCCATCATGCCCCATCAAGTTTTTTTTCTCCTTTCTTTTTTGTTTTTGTTGACACACAAGTTGTAGAATTTGACATCACACTTCACAAAGAAAAGAATGACAAAGATAACAAATATGAAAGACAACCAGAAAGAAAACGGGCGATGTGGACTGATGAGGTGTTTTGCCTAACTAATTAAACTAATTTTCCTTCTTTTTCATGTTGCCATGTCCTAATAGAGATTTTTATTGAACTTGTTAAAAGGCATCACTTTTACTGATTAAAAAAACATGATGTTTAGTGTATTTATTACTGTTTTACCAATGCACTCTATGCATTACAATTTAGTTTGACTAATAGTTTGACTTTAATTTCTTGATCAGGCTTCCCCTATTGAGGACGCTCACCATACGCTTGATGAGGGTTTGTTTAATGTGCTGCACGGAGCATTCCTGTCCCTGTCCTCTATAAACAGTCAGCTGCTCCCAACTTCTGAAGGAAATCATGAAGAAAACACCCAGTTGAGGCTACTGCACATGGAGGTGGGGTGACTTCCTCTGTTTTGAGTTGGACTGATTTTAAATAAAAAAGGTCGCCAATATACTAATGTCTGAATTATCATAATACACTTTATAGGATAAATATTAAGGAAATGTCTATGACAATAAGATATCATTACATAATGCATTCGTACTTCAGTTTATAGGATTTAACAAACAAGGAGATACACAATCTCTCGTAAATTAAACTTTTTGAACATTTTGAGAACATATTAGACTGCGGTTTCTGCCTTTTTTAATCCACATCACTGTAAGACAAATTCGAAGAGAACAAAAAGTCCTTTTTTAGTACGGTTTCTGTACAATGCAAAGTATTTTTGCCAAAACCATTGCCCTCTTTGTCATAAATGGTTAAATGTTTTGTAGTAGGGCTCATTTTGTAGTTGTCAACTTGATACAACGATCTCAAACATTACCGTCCTAATTTTGAAACAACCATGGCCTTGTAACTTTCTCACAGCACTGAACATTGTGCAAATGTGAGCATTTAACTTAACACAGTACTGTACTTGATAAAAACCACATGGAGCCATTTGTGTAGGTGTTGATTTTAAGAGCTTGTAAAGCAGACAGTTAGCATTTAAATTGTAATGGTTATCTTTTCTGTCCAAACAGAAATTTTTCAATAAAAAAAAAAATAATAATCAGAGAAACTATCACCCAAATTACTCTGAAACATATGAAAATTTAAAATTTGCTGATGTAACACAAACTCCAACTAAAAGGCTTTTTTTCTGATAACTTTTTAGAGTCTTTCTGCAGAGCTGGTCACTCTGGGCAGTGAGTTGGTCTCGCAGGGGTCAAAGGTCAGTCGGCTCCTGGGTTCAGACGTTGTTCAACAGTGCGTTGACGATTTGTCCAGAGTCCTTTCCGTGGTCCGGGCTACACTGAGCAAAAGTGAGAAGCAGCTCCGTGAACTTCAGGAGGACACGGCAGAGAAAAGGGTGAGGATTTACATAGACTTGATATTAGGAAATCTTATCCTTTTTATTCTCTACATTTACTTTTTTATAGATTAAACCACAATGGACAACAACGTCACACTTTGTGTTTGATTGGCTTTGTACATGGACTCTGCTCCTGCTTCTTAAAGTGTAATTCTAGACCTTTCCCATTTAAAAAAATCTAATATCCAATGCCAAAAATCACACAAACAACTTTATCTGTCTAACAGAGACACCTTAAAGATTTGCATGCAGACTTCATCTCTTACCAGCTCATTGTGCACTCAATAACAACTGATTTAAAAGAAAAGCTGGGCCTAAATGAACAACTATAGTTACTGTATAAAAACTATATAAAATGGTTAATTGTATCACATGGGTTTTTCATTTTGGGTGTTCTGTCCTTATATTTGTTCTTTTTTTTGGTACTTTTTACTCTCTACGTTTACTTTTTTGTAGATTACATTTTTAATGATACAAGTCCCACATACTCTGGTTGTGTTGTGTTGGTAAACTTGAAGGTTTAGATAATTTCCCTTTTAGGTGTTACATTGTAATGAATAAGTAACATAGCAACTTGTGGACCAGCCACAAACTAGCAGAATGTAATATAATCACAAGTCAGAGATCTTTAATTCTGTTTTTACATGGACTGTGCTTCTGTGTTCTAGGCTGGTGTTCAAATGCAGGAGTCTCTGCAGCAGCAGGCCGAGCAAGCAAACTACCTGTTGGACAATGCTGACCAGAGCAACTTATCTGCCTCTCTTATTGATAAAGCCTCACAGTTGCAGGTACAATTTCTTCACTTGCACACTGTATGTCAAACATAAGTTTGTACGCTTTCACCTATGTAAAGTCTTTAAGGATAATGAGGTATAAAACTCAAGCAAGTTAAAATCTCTTTTACCTAATTCCACTGTGCAGGGTGAGCTGGACACGTTGCTTGGTGGTGTCCGTTGCCACTGTGAGGAGCTGAAGAGCAAAGTGTGTCTGGAGCAGCTGTTTCAGCAGCTGGTTCACGGCCTGGAAGAGCTGCTTTCTCTGGGGTCTGAACGCATAACTCGGCAACCTGACATGGAGCTCCACAGCAGGGCTCAGCTCCAGCAGCAGCTCCACAGTCATACGGTCAGCATATGGGATTTTAAATAAACATAAATAAATAGATACAACAAATATATTTGCTTTGAAATATGATTTTCATAATTTGAATCATTTTTGTCCGTCAGAAATTCTTCAAGTTGCTGGGCTATCGTATTCACGTCCTTCAGTACCTAAACACAAGGGTCCCAGACACTACCCTAAAGAGACGGGGGGACGTATTGATGGGCCTGCAGGACAAAGTGGATTGGCTGCAGCAGCGAGGATTAGAAAAAGGGATTAGGATGCAAGAAACATTGCAGGTTGGACATGTTTTTCAATTCAATTCAGTTCAGTTTTATGTATATAGCGCCACATCACAACAACAGTTGTCTCACAGCGCTTTCCAAACAGAGCAGGTCAGACCTTACTCTGAAGTTAATTACAGAAACCCAACAATTCCCACCATGAGCAAGCACTAGGCGACACAGGCAAGGAAAACCTTCCTTTAACAGGCAGAAACCTCGAGCAGAACCATGGCTCATGGTTTTTCTGTTTGTTCACAAAGGTAGCATTCATAAAAGTCGTAAAAAAACGGTGTAGAAATTAAAAGTGTTTCACTTAAGTGAACACTGACTGAAAAAAATGCAGTGTCCAGTTTGGAACTTTTCTTTCAGGTTTCACTGCGATTTAAATCTTTATCTTTATTATATTATATTTTGTTCTGTTCTGTTCTATCATCCCAAGCACTGTTTATGGTATAGATTAATTGAAACTTGAATATTTAGTGAATGTACAATGTTTTCTCATGAATAATCACAGTCCATATTGTGTCTCACATCAGTGTCTATGTCACAACGTAATCTTGTCCATTAGATGTGGTCACAGTGGGAGGAGGACAGCTTCTGGGCAGACTCCCAGCTTAAAACCATTGAGGCTACATTTCCTTGCATACAGTGGACGAATGACCATGAGGAGCAGGTATCACAAAACATCGCTGTGTACCAGGTAATTTTTCAACAACATGTTCTTTTTCTAATTTAGGTAACCAACCGAAGGATAGAGTGCATTTTGCAATGTTCTATTCTACTCAGTTGGAGAATATTAAGCATCCAGTATGCAGGCTGAACCTTTGCACTCAAAACCTAAAAGGCTCAATTAAATATAGCCAAATAATCTGTAAGGGTACATACTGTTCTTGGGTTAGTAATGAAGCAGAAACATCAAGCTAAAAATAGATTTTGGTTCATATTACCTGTTATTCTGCTTTGGAAAAAGACCTGTTCTTTAAAAATGGATGACAGAAGGTGTTGCAGATCATTAAACGGTCAACACATTGGAAGGATAGTGGTTAATTTTCATCTTTGAGCATAAGACACAATTTTCAAATGTGCATTGCTTCATCTGTAAAAGTGTCTCACCTCACAGGAAGAGCGTTTCTGGTTTGAATTTGTCTGTGGGACCAGGTGTGATGTTTGCTTGTTTCCCAGGGTCTGTGGGTTATCTCCAGGTGCTAATATTTTAAACAAGAATGTTTCTTTATTGTGCCCTATGGTACTATTTGTGAATTTGTAGGTTGCGGTTGAAAACAGCAATTTTGAGATAAGTGTATCTAAGCTAAAATGATAAGCTGAGTCTGAAGTTGCTATGGTTCCTCTATCTAGTGAATAGATTTTTTTGCTAATTTTGTTTTGTCTGATAGGAACTACACAGCGTTTTGAAGGACATCAAGGTGCGCTTTAGTCTTATGCTGGAGTTAGGACAAAAACTCTCGAGGGTGGGTTGCGGTGGAGTGAGCGTGTCCACGCTGGCATTGGAAACACGTTGGAATTCTTTACACAGGAGGCTGGAGCAGGAACACTCCAGCTTTGACAAAATGAGGAAACTGAGGAGCAGGTTAGAGAAATATCAGAAAGAAATATCTCTCTTCTAAGTTTCTGACCACCCATAACTTTTTTCTTTTTGATGTTACAATTACATCTTTTATCCCTCACCTATACTTCCTCACATCCGTCCATAATAATCTCGTAAATGTATTCCAACTGACTGTCTGACCATGTTTTTAATATGTAATTTCCTATCAATTGCCAGGTTTCTGCTGGATTCTCCTGCTCTGGCAAGTTGGATGGCCGGGGCCAGAGAGTCAGCCAACAAATTGAGTCAAGCAACGGTGTCTTTTATCGAGCCTGTGAATGTCCAACAAAGGCGTGATCTCTTCCTTCAGTCTGTGGCGAGTTCTGTTTGGTTTCATTATCAGATACAAACTAATTCATACCTGTGCTTTTCTGAGGAAATATCATCGGTAACATTGTCGAACCCAGAGGATCGGCTGTCTTTCGTGTTTGCGAAAAGGCGAATAACAAAGAAATTCTATTTTTTTTAGGATTTGACTAAGGATCTGAAGGCCAAAACTCAATTGAGGCTGGTGTTGATGCACACTCTGACCGAGTTGGTTGAGCTTGGAGAGGCAGAAGCGGATCCTTTCAAGACTCGGCTCGAACAGCTAGAGTCGGAGTGGTCCAGTCTGGTGGCGGACATTACTGCCATCCAACATTCGCTACACAAGGTGAGAGGATTTCTTATATTTAGGTAAATAGAAACCAACACATCTCACTGGAGAGGCCTAAATTAAGTGGATTTTTTCATCTGATGTTAAACTCTGAGTGGCTTAATTAATGAAGGCCAAGATTGCCAATATCAAAAATCAGCTTTTGCAAAAAGTATACGGGATAATTTTTGAAAGGATAAAGGAGGCCAAATTTGACCTACCTTTTATGGTGGTGTGCTGGGTTGTATATAGGTGTATTAAAGAGCATCCCACCTACAAACAGTATGTGGTGGGTGGGATATATGTGAAATGATCTGTAGGATCATCTCTAATGGCCGCAATAACAGAACTATCTTTCTCCACATGTACCTAAATTGGTAAAAGCACCAAAAAAAAAACAGCCTTTGCTGGCTTTCTCGGTAGCAGCTGGGATTTCAGAAATCATACAGCAGTCTTCCTGCCTCCTATTACTTTTCCCACTGTGCCGCACAATACCATCCTGAGGACTCTTCTCACCCTTATTGGCATAGGACCATCTTCCCTCTATCAACCAATGTCTCTCTCTAGATCATTTATTTTCTACACATTTCTTTTTAACTTCTCTCTATTCTGAACTCGTGCCATTCAGTCACCAACCCTTGTATTCTCTCTTCTATGTGGTCTCCTATCCTTTTTTCCTCTCTTTATTTTCTTTTGTTATCTATCTATCTATCTATCTATCTATCTATCTATCTATCTATCTAT
>CAJRST010002224.1:16615339-16689571 GCA_907169785.1 Menidia menidia | reverse complement strand
TCTATCTATCTATCTATCTATCTATCTATCTATCTATCTATCTATCTTTTTTCATCTCAAAATATATCGTATAACAACAAATGTGTATAAACCAAAGTCGATGTTCATAAAACATTATACATTATAAATTTATTATATAACATTATATATTTATTATCAATATCCTCCCATTTCCTTCCTTTTCGGCAGTTTTGGATGGAGGGGCTGACCCAGCAGGCGGCACTGCTCGAGCTGCAGGCTTTCCTTACCGAGGCAGAATCCCAGTTGAAGGAACATCATACCAGCATCAGTCAAAACCTCTGCACCGACTCTGTTTTGACCACAGTCCATAATTACTGCAAGGTGAAAACGAGCGAAGAGATACACAACCAGTAAATTAACCAGTTAGAGAATTTTGAATTCATTATGAAGGGTTTTCAGAGGCTCATTGTTAAGTGGAAGCACAATTTTCAAGTTTCTGTAGAAGTTTGTTTGCTGTTTTACATGTATATATTATATATGTATGTTTTATAAATGCTTTCTCTCATTTTATCACATTTTTTTCAGGAGTGTCAGATAGAAACATCTGCTCATCAAGCCACAGTGGATTATATAAACCAGCCTTTAAAATCATACACAACTGGGAATAGCCGCCATGAGAACAACCAGTACGCAGAGGAACAAGGTCGCCTTAATTATCAATGGCAATATTTTGAGAAAAATCTTGAAACTCAGGTAACATTTTCTGATTTATGCACAAGTATATCCTGTAAATCCTCTCATTTAGCACATTTCAAGACAGATATTTCCAGACTGAACTGCATATGACTGCATGAATTTGTTTTGTAATTTCAATACAAGCATTGTCAAGTATACACTGAAATAAAAAATCAATTATGAACAGATGGAATATTGGTGCTCATTAGTATATACTCGGTCAAAATTACAAAAAATGTTGAATAAAGACTCCACTGTAGGGCAAAATGAAAAAAGGCAGAAAATATGCATGTTTTGGCCTGTGTGAAAGTATCTAAACACAGAATTTGTTCAAATGCACTGCATTCATGGATGCACCACATTTGCCTTTTTGCAGTTTTTCATTCATTAAGCTTTGCCTTCAGTAAGCTTCTTTATAGAGTGACAGTTGCTTTTACATTTGTTATAAAGGGACTCGTAAAGCCAGGGAAAATAATTATTTCTTCTCTAATATATCAATAGAATATCGTTATCTTCTGAAATGTACCTATTTAAGTGTTTTTTTACTTAATGATTATTTTTTAAGTCATAATTTGTGTGAATAAAAGCAATGTTTTTCTATGGTTTATGTTTTATGTTTTTCTTCTACATCAATTAAGTAATATGTGACCTGATTATTTTTTTGTTTGAAATTCAGATTCAAGGTATGAAGCAAGAGCTGAGGGACCGAAGGGAACTAGATGCCCTATTGCAGCAGATTAACAGCTGGATCACAGACCAAAACCTCTGGATTGACTCTGTTCAGGCACCCAGCAGTCAGACAGAACTACACAAGAGCCTCAGCATTTGTCAGGTCAGAGATTATTGTTTTCTTTTCAGTCCTGTTACCAAAACTCATGTGACATCTAAACGGCAAGTTTAAAAAGCATATCATTATTCCTTTGTTCACCGCTCAATAGAGTGATTATTTTAGTAGATTGACCAGTAACATGTTGAAAAACGTGATATTTGATACTGAAAAATGCCTACCTGCAAAATGAAGATGAATTTTTCATAATTATACAAAGGTATATTTCTCATTTTAAGGAGACCCAAAGCTCAAGTTAATCAAATATACAGTATTATCATGTAATACATTCAATAGTTGGATAAATGATGGCCCTATCATAATTTAATAAGTAGTTTATCTTTTTATTCTCAAATGATGAAACTGAGTATGCATCTCAACAGCTTTAGCTTTTTCAAATTAGTTTGAAATGAACTAATATTTACACTAAGATATCATTTATCCAGTAGACTCATTTAAAAAGTAGCAGGACAAAAAATAACAAGACTGAGTTTTTAACATTAAATTAGCATTGACATGACGTGGTAACGAGGATGGATGGATGGATGGATGGATGGATGGATGGATGGATGGATGGATAGATGGATGGATGGATGGATGGATGGATGACCACATGGCATCCTTGATTAAAATATGAAACACTGAGACACATACATAAGGAGTTACCTTTTTTTAATGTATTAAAAAAACTAATAATTACTGAGATATACTGAGATTTAGGTGGAAGGACAGTGTGTTGAGATTGACCTTCTCAGATTTCATGAACATATTGTCTTATATACAGAAAAATAAAGTAAAGAACTTTCTTTTTGCTCTTCCCGTAGAAGATCCATTTTGTGCATGTTACCGGTGGGATGTTCTGAATTTTTCAGATTGGACAATGTGTAAAGTAACAGGACTAAGTGAAAACCCTGAGACAAGCCTAAAATGTGCATTGTAATAAGAATACTACAGATTTCTTTAGAAAGGAATATGTTAAACATACAAGGGGATTGCAGTCATACAAAAATGCAAAAGAAATCCCCAAAATATTCATTTTATTCAGTATGTCACTGGAAAGTGTAATGTAAAGTGAGGACAAGTGACAAATGTGTATTTTAGTGTTCAAGGTAGCTTTTATCAATTCTTTAAATCATATAATTTACTTTTGTAATTACACCAGTGTACTGGACACTTTATAAGAAAATGCCTTTTCCACATAACCGTGCATTTAAACATATAAATTTCTGGGGGATAGAAATGGCACCCAATCCGTGGAAAGGTTCTAAATTGATTAACTTCCTGTTTTGCATTAGGACCTTGAGGAGAAGATTGAGCAGAAGCATGCGGCTCTCAGGGAATTGAGAGACAAAATCTGTTCCAAAAAAGATATTAGTAGCTGTGATTACACCTCCAATACAGAGAAGTCCATCCAGGCCTGTGCAGCTCTAACACAACAAGTGAGTAAAGAACATGTTAAAAACGCATAAAAAGTTGTTCTGTTCCAGGAGCTTTACACTCCAACAAAGCAGAAAAAAAGAATGATTCAAATGTTTGCTTTTCATTCCCACTTGAAGAGCATTTTGAATACTGGTAAAAAATTCGTTTATTTTTGTCTGCCTCCCACTGGTTAATCATTTTGTCCATTTCAGAATGAATCACTGAAGAGGAGGCTTATTCATGCTCAAAATCTGTGGAATACCGTGGATGAGAAACAAAAATACATGATGCTCAAGACCATCAGAATATCTCAGACTGTGGAGTGTTACTGCAGTCCTCAGCTCTCCTTGCAGGCACAAATGCGTCTTCACGAAAAACTGAAGGTATTTGAACACACCACTTTTTTTTATTCAGGCATTTTTTATCGTATAGTTAGAATTGTACTAATTTGTTTGTTTCAGAAATCTAGACTAACTAATATCATTGTGGACACTGGGGTGGTTTGCAGCCAGATTTGAAAGAACCAGCCTTTGTTGATTGCTTAGTTTGAGTTTAGTATGGAGCCATGAACCTCAGAAAAGGAAAACCAGGTTCTTCTTTCATTTGTGGGAACAATTTGCTGCTTCAAACTGATCAGTAAGTAAATCAGGATTTTGTTCTTGGGTGGAGGAGAAACAAACTGGGTGACAGATGGGCAGAATAGAACAGTCCCTGCAGGGTTGTTGGTACTTTACCATTATGTAGGTTGTCATCTTAAGACAGGTATATATATAAAAAAACAAGTTAATGGTTTAAATCACAGATGACTGGATGGATGGAGTCAGAGAGCAGTGTGGTGATTATCAAGATGGTTCCCAGTTAAAATCCTCGCTGGGGGCTTTTCTGTGAATACTTTAGATGTTCTCCCTATGATGTCCATGTGTGGGTTCTCTTTGAGTATTCTGGCTTCTAAATTGACCATGAAAGAGAATATAAGTGTGCATCGTTGTCTGTTTAATTTCTCTATGTGTGGACCTTTAGAAAAAGATGATTGATTGATGGATGGAGGATTAAACATGTCGAAAAATTGAGTTTTCTACAGCAAAGCTGATGATTTAAATCTTAATTCATGTTTACATATTACGGCATTTAGCTTCTTCTTGAGGAGACACAATCTTCTGAGGCAGAGTGGGATGAACTGAGTCAAATCACCCTTTCACTGAGTGGAATCATCAGCCCTGGTGCTGTGGTCATCCTCGCCCAATGGCTGGACAGACAGAGGGAGTGGTGAGACACCAGCACCCAGGCATATAGATTTAACCATATAGAAATATAATAGTTATCAAACACCGATTATCTGTTGTTTGTTTTTGTTTTTAGCTGGAACGAAGTGGCGGGAGCTTTGAGTGGTCAGCTTCTGATGAGTCAGCGTATTCTGGTGGTTTGGGAAGTCTATGCGCAGGTCACAGAGTCTCTGTCCAAACAACTGCAAACACTTCAAGGAGAGGTATCCTCAGTTCTAAACGCCATAAGTGTACAAGACAACACTGTCGACATGGTCACTGTCAACATTCACAATGTCCAGGTGAGGCCATAACCAGACACCATAATTGTAGTTTAACTGATATCAAAATCTTTCTGATGTTTTTTTTTTTTACAGTAGCTAATTTTTTTAGGGCAGGACTTTTATTATTATCTTCTTTATTTCTTATCATTTGATACTTCTTGCCTGGCCTCAATGGCTGTGAAAAAAACAAATACTTAACCCTATAATGCCAAATGTATCATAATTTATTCAGACGGTTTCTGAAGTCGTTTGGATCTGAGACTTTTTGCATCATTCAGTGGTAAAAGTTTTGCTCAAACCCCTCTTGTACACGTTCAGATATACCTGATAACAGCCAGTAGAAGACTACACCAAAATATATTTTTGACTTATTCCACGCTAATTTGATCAAAATCATTTCTGTTTTTGTTTCTTCATCTGTTGTCGAGGGGCCAAAGTAATACTACAGACTAAAAAAAATCAAATATTCTTCCTATTTTTCTTGGATCAGGCTTTAAAGGGTTCAAATCCTTTGGAAAAAAAACAATGCAAGTTAATGTTGAAGCATGTAAAGAAAAACAAAGGTTCATCCTGAGGGGTCCAGTCATACTTTATTTAGCTGTGTTGACTCTAAATTTGCACTCTGGCCCTGATTAGTTGCTGTTCTTATTTCCTCAGGGTTAAGTTTTACCCCGCGCATGAATTCCAGCTGCTGAGCAGCATCATGTCATTAAATACATGTCCATACCTTTCCGTTTCAGAGTCTGTTAGATAGAAGCAACACTGTGCAGTCTGACCTGGAATGGTTGCTGAAAGCCTCCAAAGACTTGATCGGCCACCTCGAACCTGCAGCCGTCGGTTTGGTCCAATCGGAGACTCGTCTGCTGTCACGTGGTTTCCTGCAGCTCAGCCAGCAGCTGTCAGGGAGGCTGGGTCAACTGCAGGTACTGATTATCGAATTAATCATTTGGTTTGTGGAATTTTGAGACGTTGGGACTGGATTTATTTTTCTTTTTAATCTCTGTGATATTCAGAGCAAATATTTCATTTGGAAGATTATGTTTCACTATGCTAATCTAAGTACAGAGTTTGCAGGTAAACTAGACTCTTTTCTCTTGGAACCTTTAGTAATTGCAATTCCATTTCGTAATATGGACGAATATAAAACACTACATTGTAACACCTACTGTTATTTAGCTCCACCTTTTGCCGTTTGTAGGTGATATTCTTAACCTGACCTAATGTCCCGGTGACCTATAATTAGACGCATATGGCCTCGTGCCATGTGTCCTGTTTGTGTGTAGGAGGAGCTTAAGCAGAGGCAGGAGTTTGAAAATGCCCTGGAGTCATTGGAAGGGAATCTTGTGGTTTGGCAGCAACGTCTGGAGAATGTGGCTCAGACAGACAAGGTGAGCCAATACAATTTCATGAATGGCTGCTAAACTTTTTTTAAATCAATACGATTCCTCCAAAGAAAATACTTTGATGTACTTATGTGTTGTGTTGTTATGTTGAATGTAGTGTAACTTGAATTTGGAGAGAGATTTAAGAGCAGATGAATGCTGTTTTTCTTTTATTCTTATTTTTTAACCCAACATATTTTTCATATAAATAGTTAATTGGTTCTGTTATTTTTTAGTGATATGTTTTTGTTTTGAAGTACAAGGTTAAAACAACTTTTGTCCTATGGAGCAACAACGTGACACAGATTTCTTCCACAGATTAAAAAAATGGTTTAATCAATCTCAAATAGTACCAATTTCCATTTTTAAAGTTTTTGGTGTTCCGTTGGAAAATACTTTCGTGACAAAATTTTGAAACTTCAGTTTCGAACATTCAATTCAGATTAAAATTTTTGTAAAGACTAAATAAGATTAAAGTTAGCATTGAGATGTATTGTCTTCCTTTTGAATTTACACTTTAAAAAATAATTTCTAAAGTGAAAGACAAACTTAAAATATAAACTAACTATGGGCAGATAACGCATGGCAGAGTTGAGAATGTCACCTTTAGCTCTTCCGCTGTGATGTCACATGTGTAGTTGACCAGACAGGTGTTATCCCTTTTGATGCCACCATATGTTTCCAGTCTGGCCTCCTGGAGCTGAGCAGCCTGTCTGCTGACCTGGATGTGCTGAATGAGCTGAGCTGTAGCCTGACTCTGGGTGACGCTGCCGCTCGCCGCCTGCAGCGCCTGAACCGCTGCTGGTCAAACGCCTCCGTCGCAGCCGAAGAGGCCTGCAGGTCAGAGAGACGAAGCTTAACTCATTGACTGCCGGCCATTTTCAGAACAGAGTCCCATACTGCCAAAGTTTATTTTTAGCATTTTGACTGATTTTTCAAGAGCCGCAGAATAGTTTGTGCTATGACTATGTAAACACCGAACACACCAAAAGAAAGAGTAGACTCTCTTCTTTCATCAGGAAAAAAAAATTGTTTCTACCTTATTCCGTTCTCCCTCGACTTGCGTCTCACCGGCGACATGTTCTCTCATATCGAACCGTTACCTTTTTCTTATTTGCCTACAGTCTATGCTAATCTCACATCAAAACCCAGAGGGTCAATTTGTTAGTACATACTCTTTCTAGAAGCCTGATATTTACGGACAAGCTTTATCAGATCGTCCCCCAAGCCACTCTCGTTAAAAAACAAAAAAGACGTCTATAGACGTCTTTGGCAGTCAACGGTTGTATTTGAATTGACGTCTATAGACGTCTTTGGCAGCCAATGAGTTCTTAACTCCGATCCAGTGACAAAATGAGCTCGTGAAAGGGCAAATCTCTCATAATGCAAAATGGTATCAAACCAATTATTCCCTATTAGTCTTATTCTCTGACAACACAATAATCCACGATGTAGTCAACGTGTTTGATTTGAAGATCTTTAGCTTTTGTTGTAAGCCATTTTAAATCCAACAATTTACGTCATCTTGCATACTTTATATTTTTTTTGTGCTCAGTGAGCATCAGGTGGAGGCACTCAGGCAGCAGACGTTCGAGCAGAAGTGTGAGAGCTGGATGTCGTTTCTGCAGAGGATGGAAGACGGTCTGGCCGTGGATGTCTCTGGCTCTTACCTCGGTCTAAGACAGCAATTCTGCACACATAAGGTATATCGCACGTGGTTACCGTTTCAATATAACAAACTGGAAAACACAAACTGGGTGCTAAAACACGCGACTATTACATGTTTGGGTTGTAGCGATTTCAGGCCGAGCTTTCCACCGGTCACCAGATTCTTCATTCAGTCATCACTGAAGCACTTCATCTGCTGCAGAAAGGAGAGGTAGAAGACAGGTGAGATGTTTACACTTTCAAGCATCTTCTCATAAAAAATTCTCTGAAAAACTACCATCATAAGCTGCTGGAACATAGAGATCTATGTTCAATGTATGCAATTTAGGATCTAAATCCTGTTTAGATACATTTTCTTCAAAAGATCATTAGAAGTGATCTTAGAAGTTAGAAGTGATCTAACCCTAACCCTAACCCTAACCCTAACCCTACTCTTTAAGGTACTATTGGCTGTATCGCAGTTTGACATTCACTTCTTCACTTTGTTTTTCATGATCCAGGAGTGACTTTATTCTGAAGCTGGCACAGCTCAGAGAGCACTGGCAGGGAGCGTTGCAGCGGACTGACCAGCGGCGCTCGTTGGTCGAGGGGCTGCTAAAGCACTGGCATCTGTACGGCCACAGCCTGAGGAAACTGCAGAGGTTCTTGTCAGAAACACAGACCCTCCTCCCCCCCGTTGGGCCAGCCCGCTACAGCCTGCAACAACTCAGACGCTCCTTCCAGGACCTCCAGGTGGGGATGGATGGATTAATGTGCTAGTTAATTACAGATTGACGAAGCATAGAAACACTGGATTATTTTTAGGATCAGCAATTCCATGGGACATAAAAGAAGGTTAATTACCAAGTCTCTTTACATTTGGTTGTGGATATTCAGATATTTTCTGAATGCAACTTATCCAGAACAGAGTAATGCATTTAAACCTTTTACAGCACTCTAGCGGAACCTAAACTGCCGATCACAAATTCATAGTTATTCATTTTCATCATATATGACCTACATTTTTCTCTGAATTTGTAATACTTCCTTTGGTCTAAACCACAAAACCAAACCAAACAATAAAAGTATGACTGAAAACATTTAATTTTCTTGGTTTTTCAGCTCCAGAATCTTGTGCCCATGTAAAAAAAAGAAAAGTATTTCCTTGCTTATTTTTCTTTGAAAAAAACTCTTCCATGTTGAAATTTGCATTACATAAAACTGATGAATGTGTTATAACCCATCTATAACATGGCCGGTGTAAATGCCATAACGTTTATACGGAGGAGTTTTTCTTTTTTGTCAGACAACCAGGTTTATTCTCCATCCAGCCAACAATTATCCAAGGTCTACAACTTTTTAACATCTTTGGAGCTGTTGGGATTTCAAACAATGAATGTTAGGAAATGGGGCGTCTTCTTATCACAGAAAAACTACACAGAACAGATATAATTGAATGTTTCCTTGTCTCATTGTCTTAAACTTTAAGGTTTCTACCTGCAGAATTTTGACCCAGAGAAATTAGTCTGGGAAAACTTAGCAGAAAGTTAAAATTTTATTTTTAGAAAATCATTGTTTTGCCAAATTAACTTTGACTTTCACAGAAAAGGAACTGATTAAGCAAACTATTCTGACTCATTGTATTTAAGTAGGAAAAAACATGTTAGAATAGAAAAAGTCTTTCTATTTAAATTTCTTCAAGCCTTTTATAATCAAGACAAGACAACTGATTTGATTTGATTGTGAGGGTAAAATACAATAGGCTTAGCATATTCAGACCTGCTCCCAATAATAGCTTTCCAAATTTTCTTAACACAACCTATTACTCATTAAACCATGAACAATGTGTGCTCTCTCTTCACCATCTCTCTTTTTTATTTTCTTACCCCTTATACCTTCAACCACAGCACACAGAGCTGTTGTTCCAGAGGTATCAGAGCACTTTCATTCACACTCTGGAGGTAGGCCGACATCTGTTCTCCATGGGAAATGAGGAGACCCAAACTCAGCTGCAGATGGATCTGGGGACACTGCAGGAAGAATGGGATAGCCTTCACAGCCTGCTGGGCAGAAGAATGGATCTCACTGAGGCCATCATAAAGGTAACCAAGTCAAACTTTATCAACCACATATATGTGATTGAGCAGAAATTGTATAACCTTTTCATTTAAAAACTAGCTTGGAGATAAAGAACAATTTAAGAAGAAGGTGGACTTATGTACAATTTCTGTGTTGCGCCTGTTAGTTTTATATTTAATTTTCTGTTGTTATTTTGTCCTTTTATTTCTTTTTTTGCCTTTTCTGGAGGTAAATGAAGTGAAACTTGGTTTGATCACCTGATTCATGTTTTTATTTCACCAAATCAGATCAATTTTTTAAACTTTACCTGCCTTGTTAGGCTTCCCAGGCAGAGTAAGTGTTGAATTGATATTCAGTTACAACAGCTTGGTTTGACTCCTTCAATTTCCCTTCTCTTGAGTTCACTCTGAAAATAGCCCTCTCTATTTTATCCACTTTTCTCTTTTGAATCTTTAATATGCAATGAAATGTGGTTATTTGATTCTCTCAAATATTTTGATTATTATTTAATTATATTTTTTTGGACAATCACATCACTACTCACTAAGCCTCTTGACCTTCCTTTTGTAAATCTTCTTCAGATCAAAAATTGAGAATCCGAGCAAACTACAAAACTGTTAACTTTTCGTATTCACAGTCCTGAATCAGGAGCTTAATTAAGACAAGAATTTTATAATTTCATTCATTCCAAAAAGCACATTTTCATTCAAACTATAGAGTCAACTAAGTGAAGACAAGCAACCACGTTAATCCAATCTGCTGGAGATGTTTAGAAAGTAAAAAAGAAAGAAGTGTAATCAGTCACTCATTACTGTGAATTCCAATCCGTTGTGTGAGGTCTCAATATTACTTTTAATCCGTGTTTCAGAACTGGGAACGCTGTGAAGCTGGAATTGCAGACAGCATGTTGCAACTAAAAGACATGAAGACCCGACTGAACCAGTCAATGCCAGAATGTGATGCGGACCTTCAGAGTGCAGAGAAATTTTATAAGGTACATTCTACAACAGCTGGCCACATACGTAAATGAATAAATCAGAACGCAGGACTCGCTGGAATCCATCAAAGTCTTTAACACATACAACAGGCATTCTTCAGGCAAAAGTGATCCTAATATGCACTTAAAAACACCACTAGGTGGTAATAAATAAAGTGGGAACTTTGAGAATATCTTTTCAAAGTTAAAAATTTCATAGATTAAAGAAACTACTGGATAGTTCTATTTGACAGCTATACATTTTTATTACATTTAGAATATTTAAATTTTATTTGTAGACATATATCTGTTCCAAGCAACAAAAAAAAACAACCTATAAGCTGATAAAAGTGAAAATGATGACATCTGTTCATCACAAGCAAGTCTATTAACTAATGGTAGATCAATCTTCGGGCAGTTTTAGTTCGTTCGTATCTTATCTTTTGGAAACTAAAGTCCACTTGGGTCCCAAGTGGTCAATGTCAAGTTTAAAAAAAAAAAAAGGTTTTATTCACAACTCATCCACTGACCCATCAGAGTCTTTATCCTCCATGCATCCCTTCCTGAACTCCCTCCCCCTTAAACAATCACCCCTCCCCCCAGCCCGGCCTGCAGCCTGTGGCCCTTAATCCTCTCTCGGGGCGGGGAGATAAAGAGAAAAGGGTGACAGAATATATAGGGAGTAATAGAAAAAGGGTTGGAGCAGAGGGACAGTAAGGATTTGCAGTGAGAGTGAGCCGTGGAGGAGGGTCCCTGACGGGTTTGTGTTTGTGGTATGCAGGAGAACGAGGACTCCCTGGAGGACTGGGCTGAAAGCCTGACGGAGCTGAGCACCATGAAGACGGATCTGTCTCAGTACATCATCGCGGACGATGTCCTGCTGCTGCAGGAGCAGGTGGAGGACCTACACTGCCAGTGGGAGGAACTCTGCGTAAAGGTCAGTCTGCTGAAACTAAGAGTGCAATTTTCAAGTTCTCCAGGCTTCCCTTTTTCGTCTAAATATCCAGCAGTTACTTCTTTTGCACGCTGCTTTGTATTTGTTATTATTCTTCCCTTACACTCTGGTTTTGTTTAAAGTTATGTACCAATTCCTTTATTTTGGTGGATTTCATTCTACTAGTGTTCATTGGTACGTAGTGTAAGAAATATTAACTTTTTCATTTAACAAAATGAGTCATGCTGATGGTTTTAAAAACAATTTCAACTTAGTTCATTAAAAAAATGTTTTTTTTTTATTCTTTATACAGTCATTTTGCTTAAGTGAAATAAATTAATTACTCAAAACATCACAACCTAACCATATCTGATTGCAACTGTTATGCTAAATTAAGTGTCACTGCGATGTATGGGTTTTCGGGACAAGTAGTAGTTTCTCAGTTGTGCGTTGACAACAGTGTGGTACGGTGAAAGAGACAACTTCAGTCAAACCTTTTTGGGCCGCGTGATCAACATCTGTTATTGGATTGGAGCCGGTCAGGTGACATAACTGAGATGTTCAAACTGCTTCAGGATGAAGAGACAAAGGCCTTCTTAGTGTGAAGAAAAAAATAAACTCAATTTTCACTATTCAGTCAAAAGTTGTTTTCAAAATAGAATCTGAGAGTCGTCTTACATGCTTGAATCTCTTCCCCCTTTGCTGTATGTGCTGTTCTATGTCTGAGCAATGAATCAGGAGTAGATCTTTGTGAGTCCTGAAAGAGACCAACAGGTCTAGTTGGGGGGTGACAGTGCAGGGGGGAATAGAGCATTGTTAGAATAGAGGAACAGATGGTAAAAGTGGAGAGAAGTGGGAATGAGCAGAGGGGCTTGTCATGAATTTAATTTGGGAAATAGGTTGTTGCTCATTGCTGAGAGTGGTATTATTAGCTAATCATCAGTCCAAAATGTACTGGTTTGAAGCAGATAACTGCGTAAAGCACCAATCGTGGGATTCTTTCTATTGTTTTGAAACTTTTCCAAAGCACCCTTGAGTAGAGAAGACGGTTTTGTCTATCAGAAAATTGTAAAATGCATTATCAATGTATATTCCTTTCAGAAAAAGCATTAAGTTAGCAAACATTCTATGTATAATCGACTACATAAGCCAACCGAGCTGCATATGTGGACATTGAATTAAGATATAGCTTAGACATATAGAGTAGCATCTTACAGCGACAAAGCTTATTGCATTTATTTTGTCTTCTGATCCTCTTTGCGTCAGGTGTCTCTGCGTAAACAGGAGATCGCCGACCGTCTGAACGCGTGGATCATCTTCAACGAGAAGAACAAGGAGCTTTGCGAGTGGCTCACACAGATGGAGAACAAAGTAGCGCACAACTCGGACCTCAACATTGAAGAAATGGTGGAAAAGCTCAAGAAGGTCAGAAGCAACAGCATAGACAGAATCACTTGAACCCTGCCATCGTATTAGCAAATTGTTCGAATCATTAGTAAATAAATATTGCTTTGCATACTTGTTTGACAAGTGTGATCAAATGTTAACCTTTTGCAGAGTGCATAAGGAAGTAAGATGTTAAGAATATGAACTCAAGACAGTCAGTTCCATTTAAACTGTTATTTTGAGCCATTTCTGTTACTCAGTTTGATGAGCTATACAGTTGAACTGGAGGGTGGAGCTGGGTGTTTTCAAAAAGCTTCGAACTCCCCCTTAAGAGTTAAAGATAAGACAGCTGTTTTTGCCCAACAAGGCCATGCAGGGTTGTTTTTTTGTTTAACTCGTGGTCCCTTTTCATTTGTTATGGTGTGCATGGGGGTGTGTAGGGCAGTAAAGGCAACAGCTACTGCTATTGAGACACAAAGTCCTGAGACCCCTGAGAGAGAGCTGTAAATCTTTTCAAGACTTTTGTCAACCTCATGCTCTCAACTGTGGGTTAGATCCTGCAATTTAACTCGTAACCAAATGAATGAAAACATACACATGTATGTAATATTTCCAATTTGTCTCTTCCAAAGGACTGTATGGAGGAAATCAACCTATTTAGTGAGAATAAAACCCACCTAAAGCAGCTTGGAGAACAGCTCATCACCGCCAGCAACAAGACCAAGGAAACAGAAATCAACGAGAAGCTGAAGGACGTCAACGATCGCTGGCAGCATTTGTTCGATCACATAGAGGCCAGGTAAGAACAGATAGAAAAATTGTTTTTTTGAAAAAGTAAAGATCACGGTGCGGCACCATTGCTAAGATGTAAGCTTGAGACGATGGATTTTACCTAAAAAACTCAGGAGTTTTCATGTATTTATTACTAAAGGAGTCATGGTTGATGTGGTATGTGGAGTTTGACAATGTGGTATGTGGATTTTTTTTTTTTTTTTTTTGGCATTTTTTTTTGGCTTTCCAAAATGTTACACACCTATGGTTGATGTGGGGTTAAGCTCTTTTTTTGGTACTGTTCTAAGGACTAGTGGAGGGTTATGGGGACAGGAAGTCGAGAAATGGGCTGTTTACCTTTGTGATTATTATTTTTTTGGTTGTATTTGCAGATGTACAGCAGATCAGAATTACCCTCAACAAATGTGAATATTCACAGTTACAGTCTTTTAATTGTTCAATGTTGATGGTAAAATAAATCATTCATAGACATGTTATAGACGGAGTAGCACCATCTCTAAACATTGATGTAAACATATCATTGTAATGTTTTTATGCTTACCAAGTTACTTTGGTACTTGTGTGTTAACATAATTATCATCTTCCATATGTCACCTGCTCACTTAGAAATAAGAATGTTTGTGAAGAATTTCATATTAATGTAAAAAAGACAGCATACAGTTTTGTTTTCTAGTTTTAGACTGAGATGGCTTATGGCTGTTGCAGCCTGTTTTGTCGGTTTTTTCTTTTTTTGGTAGTTTTGGTAGTTTCAGTGCTTCTGTTAATCAGTTACCTATTCTTAGCAGGAAACACGATGCTGTTTGCATTGAGTCATTCCATAAAGAACTGCATTAAACTGTTGTCAGAGCCCAGCTGCAGATTAAGCCAGCAGAAGCTCAGTATAGCAGAGGATAAAGTTAAAATAATCCAGAAATGCCATTTTAATTCCAACACAGGCTAGGTTGGTAGCATGGAGGTGGTTCAGTGTTGGTGCATCAACTCAGTGCAATAAACTTGCATCGTGTCCTCATATAACCTCAAAGTGCTTTCAAGCTTTTACCAAAAGAAAAAAAAAATGCGAAAAATCTCAGATCATCCACGTATTCTTTATGTCTATCTAGTGTTTGAAGACCAACTGTCGCAATTTACCATGCCAAGACTTAATAAACACGTATATTAGAATTATATTGGTGTTTCTCCTAGTGCATGTAAAAACCAGTGAAGAAGCTGTATTAGATATAATTGATTTACGTTATAAATTCCAGTTCTATGGAATAATGTTAGTGGTATTGGGAAAACCTTAGCTTTTTGTTATGAACGTGCCAGTGTGTTTTATGAAAATATATGTTTCGTCCAAACTAATATACAACAACGTTTTACACAACATACCAAGTACTACAACAACTGGTATTTCCATGTGTATGGCAAAAAATCATTGCAGCAATTTTAGCGCACCATTGGCTTGATATTTTTATATTTCTGCCATTTCTGTGCCGAGCCTTTTAATCAAAACAAGCATGATGTGTTTAGCTGTTTTTAGCTGTTGACTGTTGAAAACAGGTGTTACTTAATTGCTGAGTTATATGATAACTGAGATATGACACACATTTACTTAATTAGAATTACAGAATGATTGTTTTTAAGATTTGACTGAAGTATTTGACTGCTTTCCTGTGAATGATGAGTTTCAGATTTCTCATATAATATAGCTGTTTAAAATATGTAAAAGGAAAAAAAAGAAAATCTAATTTAAAATGGTATTTTACTTATTTTAGTCTTGTGACTTTAACTCATTCATCTCTGAATGCTATACTTGTTGCGTGAGAGCAAAAAAGATTCCATACTTATTAGATAGCGGGAAGATATTATCCACTGAGTAAATTAGAGCAAAGCTAAACTTAGAGAGCTTCTCTTTTTCTTTTTAACCTTGATTGGTTTAACAAGTGTGGACGGGGGCATGGAAGTGCCTTATCCTCCATTAGAATGACTGACTTAGAACTGCCATATGGACACTTCTTAGTGACCAAGTGACCAATTTACTTCTTTGGCTCTGTTTTATTTGAATACAGAAACTGGTTACAACCTAAATTCATATCTTTATCAATATAATTTTTCAAATAACTGAGTTTTATTTGATTAAAATTGTGGATTCTGGCTCAATATTCACCAGAACCTTTGTTTGAAGCAAAAGACAGAATCTGTAGGCCCAGCTATGTTACAGTGGACAAAGGTCAGTGGACATGTATGGCTTCCGTAACAATAGAAACGTGACACTTCATTTACAACTAGATTTGCTTTCCTCCCCTCTCCTCAGATGCTTTAACCCACACTCCTGATTTGTTGACAGGAGCTGTTCTGATATTTATGTCTTCAACTGTAGCAATTTGAAAAAACAAACCTTTTCTCATTAAGCTGACATTACAAATTAAGGTTTGTGTTGGGATGTGTGAAAGGTTAGTTTGTGATAATAGAACACTGGCGTCTGAATTGCCTTTTGTATAATCAAGGTAATTATTAAAGGTCTGACATAATTATACAATATTATGCTCCTCATCCAACAAAAAGCCACTATGGGATTTGAGACTTGGAATACACAGCACCTTAGAGAGGGGGATAAAAACACACTAAGCTGATAAACGAGGGGAGTGTCCCTGCACAGTGGTCAGTTCAAGCAGCTTAACATGATCTGAGAAACATGTCAATCTCTTTTTTGCTACGTTGTTCTCGTTTGAAAACCACTGGAGTGGTTTCAGAAAGCAGCGATTTTTACCTGAAGCGAGGCAATTGATTTAAGACGGCCTCCATAAGTAAACTTGTTTTCCCGCGTCTGCCTCAGAGTCTGGCGTAGCAACAAGTGTCATAGCACAGAAAGTAGAGACAGAGCCAAAGTTGCTTTGTAGATCAGTGGGCTTCAGTCCTTACTTATCATCTAAGCAGTCTAATCCAGCAAGACTTCCTAGCCTGTCAGTCAACAGATTCACCGTTCACCAAGCTGAAATTTTAGTTCAGATCAATTCAGTCTGTCATTTATGATCCCAAAATCACGACATATGTCATATAAATGGACAAGAAATAAATAATCCAATCCAATCAATTTAATTATGATTGTTTATATAAAAACAAATCACATTAAACATTTATGAAGTGCAATTTAAAAGTCCATTCCAGTTATTTTTTTTTTAAACATATAATACATTTTCCACCCCTAGACTGATTTACCAGGCCATCATATTTATGCACGCTTATACTCACTCCAAGGCTCAAGTTGGAATAAACTCTTAAATCATTTTCATTGACAGCTTGAATATAGACATCACCCTCACAGATCTGCTGTGAGTCAATGGTTTGCTGTTTGCTTGATATGTTCTATTTGCACTCCCGGAATCCTACGCTACTGTGTCACATATTTGGATAAGCGCTGATGGAGCTCAAGTGGAGCTGATTCAGAATCAGTGATGACTGGGGACATCCCTCGGCCTTTTGTCTGCATCTCGCCTCACCAAGTTAGATGAGATGACGGCTGAGGTTTGACTTGCGGAGGGGATTAGACGCGTTGACAGTGGCCTGCTGCTCGCCTTTGTCACCCAAAACAAACCGGGTGCTCCGTCACCGAGCCCCAGCAGCTGCCGTCTGCTGACTCGGGCCTTTTGTTGCCGATTGGGCCCTCGGCGACAGGGGCCCACCTTTTCTAACGCTGCCCTTTGTCTGAGCAGATGTTGTCTTGGAGAAAAAAAAAAAGCAGTCTCCTCCACCACCTCCTCCCTCACTCCTGCCACATATATACGAATTTCTTTATCATCACGCGGTGTTTTTGTTGCTAAATTACAGTTCTGCCGACGATTAATTTTCAAAAGAGTCCCGTTGTTTGGCTGTTTATCATCAACAACAAAGGAAATAACGAGGGAACACGCGGCTTTTCTTTTTAAGTTCTTTGCACGGCCAGTTGCCATGGCGATGATTCTTGTATTTATTGCATTTTTCTGTTGCCACAGTAATGTTTCATGCTTGAGCAAAGAATCGTGAAACTAAAGAATCGCATGAGTTGCTATTGGTATCTATGGCTAGAAAGTTTAAATATAACTCTGGGTTATGGCAAATTAAACAAAACAGATATTTTCTTATTCAAACTTCTGTATTTAAAGCTACTCGACAGTTTGCGTGTTCAATTTCTCCATACCTGATATTGATAGGGTGTGATAAGGATAATTTGCTCACTACTTTTTCACTATTTATGGGGGTGAAGGCGAGGTTTTACGAATAGTACATGTTATAGTTACATTTTCAAAACCAAAATATATTCTTTTCATAATTTAAAAAATAAAAATGCAAAACCAATACAACAATACAGCCACAAACATACCCAACTTTGTCGGTATTTACTACTACTATTTGACTAGAAGCCAATATTGCTTTTGTTTTTTGTTTTTTTAACTGGAAATCATTCAGACCTGTAAAATATGACTTGTCCTCACATCTCAGAGGTCCAGGCAGGTGGATTAAAAACTGAAGAGGCTTTCAAATAGTTCCCTGCTGGGTCTGTCTATGTCCGCAGTATGAGATCTGCTGGCTGTAAAGTGTGAGGCTGTATCCAGTGATGGTGCTAGACAGCTGCATCTATTGCAGGCCTTGACTAACTTTAATGGGCTGGTGTCTTTATCCTTACTTGCTATTGCAGGACAGGGTGGTCCTGAGGAGTAATGTCCTCTTTGTTTTACAAATAATATATTCTGTTTTTACTGTAGATGATTTCTTTTAGATTTTATCCAATGGCCAAATATATGCATTTAAAGATACAAAAGCAGAGGCACTAAAGTGTTTGTCAGTTGGGAGGTTGGTGGTTGAAGGAACGGATTATATTCTGTGTGATTGTGAGTGTGGACAGGTGAATGTGGCTTGCTCTGAAAACAGCATTTTCAGGGGTCAAATAAAACCAGAAAAGCAATAGTTGATTACAATCTGTCTGTTCATACTGACACAAACAACAGCAAACTCCAGAATTTCTAACTTATGAAAGGTGTCTTTTTTCCCCTTCTTTTAAAAAAATCTTTACCCTTTAGTAATTACTCAGATACAGTCCACAGGCTTTATGATTTGCTTTTATTTCTAATTTCGAAGGCAAAATATTATGCCTTTTAATTAGGCTAAGCTCCCTTTATCCCATTTAGATATTTGGCTTGGGTGTTTAAGGAAATTTTTTTTCTTTTTTTGTATTTCATACCTGTCTCCTTTTTAAATAGTAAATGGACTCTGCATAGCAAAACTTTTTTCTTTTGTCGCTATTTTGCTAATTAGTTTCAAGAGATTTTCAAAAGTAAATAAACGCGGTAGAACTCAAATATTTTGATTCCACAAGCAATTTTACCCCCCCAAAAAATGTCTCCCTTTTTTCGAATTATTTGATGTTTAAATTGGATGTGAAATTAAAATGATTTTTGACTGGTTTTAATCCATGGGCTCCCTGCATGTACGCTTGAGAATGCATGTGCGGGCATCCAGAGGTTTGTGAAGGCTGGGAGAGGATGGACAGAGGAGGAGCTGCTGGGTGGGGGAGAGGGATGGAGGAATAGTCGTTGCTAGCGGATGGGTCGTCGTTATGGAGTAACCTCCCTCGACCAGCCCGTAAGTACCCCTCATCCCGATCCCTTGTCGTGCTTCGACACAACCTGGCCTGGAGGGACGGGACGGGTGAAAGGAGAGCAAATCGGGGGGTTTTGTTATGATAAAGAGATGAGGGCGGGGGGGATGGGGATGGGATAGGCTTTGTCGGTGCACACATGCACGTAACCAGGCAGACACGCGCCAAATTCCTCAGAGCAAAATTCAGTCTAGCTTGGATTGTCATAAGTGTGGCGTGTGTGTGTTTTTGGTTGTGTTTTGCGAGGCGACAATGAGCCTTTTAACGGTAAACCATGATCACATCAGTTTGCAATTCTCACTGATGTTTTTTTCCCCCAACCTTCTTTCAACGGCAGACAGAAACTCATGCACATGCACAAACATGGGCATGCATGCATGCATGCAGCTGCAGGCAAAAATATAAAGGAGGTCAATCTTGCTGTATTATTGCATTATCAGCATCAATAATTCCTAATCCGTTGTTGTATGCTAGAGGCAACAATTGTCAGGAATGCAGCTTGTTGCTGCGTGGTCTCCCTGTTGCATCATGACGTTTGGATGGACAGTGGGCAACATTGACTGGCTTTAAAGTTTTTTTTATGTGAAAAGGCATCCCCGTTTACAATGACGATTGTGTGATTTTTGTTTCTGGTTGATCGCCTTTTTCCACAAATCTGTGATTTACTCATTGCTCAATCTAAAAATGACTTCAGGTAAACTGCTGGGAAATGTCCTCAAATTCTCCTTATCTGTTGCCTTGGTTGGAGGGAAATAAAGAAGACAAACAAAAATGGAAAAAGCATGAGAATTTGTCGAGCGAATCGGGACTAGCAGTCGTCTGGTAATGTGAATGTTCCTGGTTCGGCTTTTCAAAACATGTGTGTCCTTGGGCAAGATAGTGAAACCCACATAGCTTGCTTATGCGTATGGGAATGTTGTGGAACTGTCTAGGTGTAGTTTATAGACACTTTCAATGGCAAAGTAGACTTGAAAAGCAGCAGTATACAGTACAATATGAAGGAGATCCTGGTCGAAATCAATACTATCTGAAATAAGTTCTTGTCAATAACAAAAACAAAATCAAAATCAGCATTAGCCTTCAAAATGTAATAATATATATTTTTTAAATGTAATTTCTAAAGGCTTAAAAAAATATGATGTAATTATATTGAATTTTTTTCTAAACAAAATGACCCAAACTTTGTAACTAAGGGAGGAAAGCTATATTTGTACCAAGTCGATGGTCAGTAGATAGACTGAAAAAGTGTTGGAAAATGCTGCATTAAGTACAGTCCTTTTAACACAATTTCAGTGGTGTGATTCTACTTATTGTTAGTTTGTGAAGAAAGAATGAACTGATATAGGTCAGTGACCTGAGAGCTGAACTGGAATGCGGGCTCTCTCCCAGACAGCACGCAACTCCTAATCGGATGTAGGTCAGCCTTCTAACGGCTCCCGTTGTGTCACATCTCACAGAGATAGGTGGTTTCATCTCCCTTAATGCTAATGAGCACAATAACGAGACACAACAACCATATCGGTGCCTGTGCATTAACATAAAATCACAACAGAATTTGAATTTGGTGGTGGACATTTAAGCTCCTTTTATTGCTCATGAAATTAAACCCAAAGTTTTGTCGGAGACAGTAACCCTTTTTCCTGATGTGAACTTTTTTCCCACAGGGTGAGAAAGCTGAAGGAGACGCTGGTGACGGTGCAGCAGCTCGATAAGAACATGAGTAACCTGCGGACGTGGCTGTCCAGGATCGAGGCGGAGCTGGCCAAGCCGGTGGTCTACGACGTCTGCCACAGCGACGAGATCCAGAGGAAGCTGTCCGAGCAGCAGGTGGGCAAAACGCGGGGGCTTTTTTTGGTGTTGATGAGTTAACTTGTGAAATCCACTCGGTATTTTTTAAACGACACAAAAGTGACCATTCTTATCTGAGATCATGTATACTCACCTCCATCATCACACAAAGGCCTTCTCTGTCTTTTTTAAATGCCGAACAACAAAGTTCTTGTCAATCCTTTAAATAAATTAATAATATCTAATGATATTATAATCTGATATAATCTGATTTAGCCTTTTATATAAAAAAAAAGGCAAAATTAGTTCAATTCCGGGTAATATGTGTGTGTGTGAATATATATATATATATTTTATTTTTATTTTTTTTATTTTTGCCCCCTTTGTTTAAGGTTAGCTTTACTTTAGTTGTTATTTTAGAAACAGACTTGCTACTTGAGACTATTTATAATAAGCTCATTCGGGATAAGCAAGGGAGTAGATCCACTGACAAAAATATATTTTGCAGCCAGGTAAGATGAGTTCTCTCAAGTTTGTGATCTCAAGAATCTCAAAAGAATCAATCTAGGATTCAAGATTTTACTGATTGGCCTTAGCCCAGAGGCTAAGGCTTCCTGATATTAAATAATCAGACTATTTTCCAGAGTGAGGTAAAAAATAAGAAAGAAGATAAAGAGTAGAATAATGGAATTATCCTAGATTGTTTGGTATGCAGAAGAAAAAGGAGCATAATGTTAAGAGGAAAATTTAAATCAACCTTTGACATGGTGAAAAATTTTAGTTCTTTGCAGGTTTTAAAAGCTACCGAGCCTGAACGTCCTCGTTGTAAAGTAAAAAAAAAAAAAAGGCTTAAAAACCTCTTTTACAATGGCCTATGTTACAAAGTAAACTCCACTGTTAAGCGAGACACCACGCTTGGTTTAAAACCCTTTATATTACAGCAACCCTGCTGTTATCCAAAAGCACAAAAGCAGAGGAGTAAAGTAATGAATGCCGCAAAGCAAAATCTCAGCAATGTCCGAGCAGAAAGCTATTAGTGAGGGAGGAAGCTGCCACACTGAGCTGAGAGATGGTAAATGCACTGAGAGGCAGGACTCATGAGGGAGTCCAAAAAACTAAATTGGCTTATGCCTGTTAGTCCATTTGTTGTCTGCCCACCAGCTATTTTTTATTAAATGGCTGAAGTTTGCTGTTTTTAGAGAAAAGTGGAGGGGTGAAAAAGGTTTTTCCAAGAGATGAAGGACATCTGATTATTGTGGATAAAGGGGAATTGACTTGCATTTTTGTGGCACCAGTTTGATAATACGTACTGACTAAAAGATGTATCCACTGTGATGTCACTCAATGAGCTGCTGTTTGGAATGTAGCCATTGCCATACTGTTCTTTTTTTGTGCAAACCAGGAACTGGAAAGAATGGAGAAAAGGATAACAATGGTTAAAACAAACCATTTATATTAATAATTAAATTTAGCATGTAGCATCTGGTAATCATGATGTTTTATTCAATAAACACCAACAGACTTTTTAGAAGATTCCATTTGAGTTAATGGCTTTTTAAACTGCTAGGTGACTCAATACTAGATTACAAAATGCAATGCCGTTTTGAATGGTAGTGTGGTAGACAGCATAACATTAAATTATCTTTAGTTAATGTTGTGTCCATGTGATCTTTGTTAGCACAGAAGACCAATACCTACGTTCAAAAAACCTAGCAGCTCTAGCAGTTGTGAGAGAAACTGTCCATGAAAAGTAAATATGGTGCCTAAAACAGTGTGGTCACACTCTATCCCTGATCATTGTTTCCGTGTCCAAACTATGTAATTTAAATCTTAACCCTTCTTTCATGGCTGTATTTGTAATTCCAGCGAAAAAAATTACAAGATTCACATGTTGTGTTTACATGTGTGTTTACATGTAGCCAACATGTTACAGAATATTCAGTTAACCTATGATGCAAGTTTTTAGATGTTGAGTTGAAGCTGCAGAACCCAGAAGGAACCAGTGCGAGAACCCACACGGAGAACATTCAAACTTATAGGAGTGTGAACCATATTGGGTTTGCATTCGAACAGGGAATCCTCTTGCTGTTAAGCCATGATGCTAACCACCACACCACTGTGCCGCCCCAACTTCCAAATTGTAATTGTCATTTATTGTTGCCCGATCCAAAATTGATTTCTTACCCTAAACAAGTACTGGTGTCAGTATCCAATTGTGGACTGGAAGAATAGAGATTATTTAGTATTATAGTTATGTTTACATTGTTTTTTAACATAATCTATAAAGGTTAACTACAATCAAGTGCTTTTGACTCTTAATCTCAAGTCTACAAATTCATAAGATAAAAAGAAATTAATTTTTTTGGTAGTTTGGATGTTAAAGTTAAATGCTTCATTTAACCAGATATTGACAATAAAGAAGGTTGAAACACTTACTCTATACCAATAATTTTCTCTATTTTCGAAATTCATAAAAATCTTTGCAGGGACTGAAGTTTACTTGAAACCTGTTAAACAAATTTGACTTCAGTTACCTGTCTCAATTTTGACACATAAATGTCCGATGAGGGAAATGGTTCCAGTTATACCGGAGCGTAATAGAGACAGATGACAGACAGGAGGGGGGAAAAAAAGGAAAAGAATATATATAAATCAGTGAGAGTGAAGAAAATTTTGGAGCCAGCCTGCATTGAAAGAGACGGGACTTCTCCCGTTCTTCAGAAAAGGCTGCAGGTCTTTCCCATTAGAAGATGAGGGCTGGCTGAAATTGCTCTACGGATAGGCTGTTAAAGCTTTCACATATCACCATGGTAACGCAGAAAGTGGAAACTTTGAACAAACAAGATTGGATACAAGTGCTGTCGGTGCCCTGGAGATGGGCATTTATATAAATATATATATATATATATACATATATATATATCTATATATATATACACACACACACGTATGTAAAATTACTTGGCTTTACTAAAGATACCATATTCAAAATTTAGAGGGTTTTTGTAATAAGATAAATAAATGATAGATTATATTTATCATCAGAAGAGCTGTTATAAGGTTAAAAGTCACTGTTAAAAAGCAGATACAATACACATTCCAACTCATCTACCGCTCCACCACAGTCATGTGAGGACTTTGCTTCAAACAGAATTGGCCTTTTTTGCCCGTTTGTCCAGTTTTTGTCTGAAGTTCCTTTGCCCTGACTCTACTCCATTGGGCTTGTTGCTTTTGGTTGTGAATATCTTAGCCAAATTAAATACAAACATGTAGAAAACTGGGTCATTCCAAACAAACGAACAAACAAACCAAATCCATTATGTAGATCTGATGCATCTTTGTGGTGTTCCCTGCAGGATTTGCAGCGGGATATTGAGCAGCACACGGAGAGCGTGGCCTCAGTTCTGACGCTGTGTGACGTCCTGCTCCACGACGCTGATGCTTGCGGCAGCGACTTGGAGAATGACTCCATTCAACAGACCACGCGTAGCCTGGACCGCCGCTGGAGAAATATCTGTGCCATGTCCATGGAAAGGAGGATGAGGTTTGCAAAGCTTCTCTGAAAAAAAAAAAACGCACAATGAATAAAACAGAAATGCTTATTTTCATTATCAGGTTAGGTTTTCTAACAAAAACTGCTCCAGTGTAGTCCACTAAAACAGACACACAATTAGAAAATAATATCTTAACTACAGGATTTAGTCATCTCAGTTTATCCACTGTTTTTTGTGTTTACTTCAAAGGTCAGAAAGTGTCTTGTAAGTCTTGGAACTTTAGATATCTGGCATTTATTTGAAGTCTTATTATAAGCATTTAGATTAAGAAAAGTTATGTTTTTACCTCCCCGGATTATCATATTCAGACATTTCTTAACAAAAACGAGGCAGCTTTAATTGCTGGCTATTGGACCGATAATCAATTTGCCATGATACATGTATGTTTGTAGGGAAGCACAATGTCTTAACTTTTAGAAACCACTGACGTTTTTTTGAAGACACAAACTGCTGCAGAAATACGGTCTTGCAAAGGGTCCTTGTGTCATCCACGACACAGACAAAATATCCAAACTGCTATCAGGAAGTATTTAATAGAACTATCGGCCAAGCAACGCTGTCTCGCCATTCATCACTCATTAACCCAACTGTGCGCGCTGACCACCAATGCTACGGGACATCTTTAGATTCATAATAGACATCTGTTGGGCTTCCATTAGAATTTGCATTGCGAGTGTGTCAGAATTCAGGGACTTAAGACGTGCAATTACATACTTTTTTTAAAAACGCATATTAATGTAAATTATGAAGTTAAAGTCTAATAGAAAAAAAGTCTAATAGAAATCCTTTGAAACTGATGGTAACCCATCTCTCTTCCAGTTGCCTATACAACAATGATCAATCAAGTGCATGTTCTGAACCTGACTCTGATTTCCCTTTTAAAGGTAACCAAAACAGGATTTTCATTAAAAAGATGAAACTGATTATTCTGTTCTAGGATTGAGGAAACGTGGCGTCTTTGGTGCAAGTTCCTTGATGACTATTCTCGCTTTGAAGACTGGCTGAGAGCAGCTGAGCTCACTGCAGCCAGCCCCGATTCTGCCAACGTCCTCTACACCAGTGCCAAAGAAGAGCTCAAAAAGTTTGAGGTCAGCTGATTGTTAGCATCCATTCATTCGAAGCTGCACTTTGGAAAAACAGTGGTACTTTGCAACTATGTTTAATTTTTAAGGCAGTGGATATGTGTGTGTCGCACAGGTTACATATGTTTTATATTTTTATGAAATTGCATGAAAAGGTAAAGAAGCCTTGTGAATATAACTTTATTTTATTTTCTTGTAGAGCTATTTTGTATTTGTTTGGTTTGATACAGGCTTCTGAGTGGACAACTAATGTTGATTATTGAGGTTTTTGAATGTTTGCTCCTGGTCTGAATGGCTGTCCAGGCCCAGGTGTCCTGTGGCACAGAGACTCAGTAGTAGTGGTCGATGCATTTGTCTGGATTAAAGACGCAGATTACCAACTGCTAATCTGGGCTCTGCCACAGTGCCATCATCTATACAACCACAGCAAAAATAATGTTGCTTTTAGGATACCAAATATGCAATAGAACTCGTATAAAAAATGTTCATCTAGATGTCAGTTTTTAGGTTATTCATTCAGAAAATTTATGAAAAAGGTTCTTAATCCCCTCTTTGAAGCAGAATAAAACCCTATTTTGTGCTTTGGGCCAGTGCAACATGTTTTTTTCCTCTATTTTTTAATTCCGTCCACCCTGCATTTAGCATATTTGTTATTTATTCAATTTACTTCTTGAGGAATATTTTTATTTTGAGTGAATTCATCCCTATTAGTTACACAATTTATGTCACTGTGCTTGTTTAGAAGTAAAAATGTCAAGGAGCCATATTAACATTTTTTGCACAATCATTTTGAAATGGAATCCATATGAAGGCCTAAATTCTAGTTTAAGGTTGAACCTTGCCATGGTTTTGATGTCTGCATTTCATATTGTTGTACTCTTTAGAATCATTCTTTCACATCATTTACTTCAATAATATACATAATTAAACCCTTGTAAAATCAACGCTGAACTTTCCCATGTAGGCATTCCAGCGACAGGTCCATGAGCGGCTGACTCAGCTGGAGCTGGTCAACAAACAGTACCGCCGTCTGGCCAGAGAGAACCGCACTGACGCTGCCAGTAAGATCAAAGTCATGGTCCATGATGGAAACCAGCGATGGGACTTCCTACAGAGAAGGGTGGCAGCGGTCCTCCGCAGACTTAAGGTGAGACGATAGATCAAAATGATTTTCTCACCCAAATTTGAAGAAAATAACTAGATCGTGGCTGAATATGTTCATTTATCGAGGCTGAAAACAACTGAAATACAGGCATCAAATGTCTGATCTGTGTAGTATCTCCCTGCTTTTAGCTGCACCCTAAGCTGCTGGGATTTAGGTCACCTCTTAGGCCTTGGCAGCGTGCATTGCATCACATTTGCAGCAAACTGTTTTGATGACGGCACGTGATGTATAGCAGATGGGGAGCATGCATGCAGCTTCATGGAAATTTAGTGGAATCAAAAGGCTTCTGATCAGTGCTGCATACATTTATATTGCATATTACCTTTAACTTTGCCTTATTCACATGCTTTATGTGAAATAAACATCATATACAGTATATTAGATTCTAACAAAAGTTGTATTTAATTTGTGCATGATACTATACAGTCTTTTGAGATTGGAAAAAAAATCCAATGGACTGCTGAACCCTTAATGGTCAGCAAACAGAAGATTTTCAAAGCTGATTGTGTTTTTTATTTCTGCTTTCAAATCATGGCTTTCCTGGCTCTTTCAATCTTTATCACCCAAATGTAGTGCCCCTGTATTGATAAGGAAAGATGAAAAAGAGAAATATTTTGTTTTGTTTTTTTGCTTTTGCATGCTCATCTGGAATTTGAAAACATCAATAGAAATGGACAGCCATTTGTATATATTTATTTTGTATTATTATTCAAAGTTGTATTATATAAAGCTTTCACAGAAAGTCATGAGGCTTTTCCTTCTTCTTCTACTTTTTAGCGGTAAACCGGGCTACTCAAAATTCTCATTCTGTGTTCATACATAACTCTATGAGAGTTAGTATTTACATCACACTGCATGCAAAAAATCATTCAGACACTAAAATCATGATTTTTTTTCTCTTCAGCACTTTACCTCTCAAAGGGAGGACTTTGAAGGAACTCGGGAGGGAATCCTGGTCTGGCTCACAGAGATGGATCTTCAGCTAACAAACGTGGAGCACTTTTCTGAGAGCGATATTGAAGACAAGATGAGGCAGATGAATGTACGATTTTTCACACATTTCATCATATTCGTCATGGATACTTACTAAAAACACAGTTGGTATTCTAAAGTGTGCTCACCTGCTTACATATTACTGGTTATGCTTGGCCTCAACTTGTCATATCTTCTTTGTAGGGCTTCCAGCAAGAGATCACCCTGAACACTAACAAGATCGACGCACTGATTGTATTTGGGGAGAACCTAATTCAGAAGAGTTCTCCCCTGGATGCTGTGTTGATTGAGGACGAGCTTGAAGAGCTCCACTCCTACTGCCAGGAGGTGTTTGGAAGGGTGGCTCGCTTCCATCACCGTCTCGTCAACAGACGACCGGTCAGTAGTCTCAAAAGCAGGAGATAAATACATGTCTCTAAGATTGTTTTCAAGTAGAGTCCCTAGCTTTTCCGGATAGCCCGCTCCTCTGAGGATTACCTGGTAAAAGTCTTAAGTCTAATCAAGAAAAATTGATGTCTTAAACCTATGAAAGAACTGTCCCCCATGGACAAAAACTACATATCAACAGCTTCTCGAACTTCTTCGACATTCAGGTCCTAGACGAGGAGAGGGAGATGTCCGACCGCGACACGGACATGGACGACACCCCTGATCTGAACAACAGGATATCCTGGACAGAGGTGAAGAGGAAGAAGGAGGAGAACGAAGCTCCAGCAGCCGGGGGAGTCTCGCCTGGACGGCCGGCCATGTGCCAGCTCCTGGTACCTCCTCCGGAACGGTCAGGAAGAGAGACCCCCGTGAGCGTGGACTCTATCCCCCTGGAATGGGACCACACGGTGGACGTGGGAGGATCGTCATCACACGAAGACGATGAGGACGCCACTTTCTTCAGCTCTCTTTCGGGTAAGCCTCACATTTTCCTACAGTTAAAGATTTGATTGATACTATTTTCTAGAGCCAAACAAAGGACGTCTATAGATTGCCAGTTGGTTCTAGATATTATCTGCCAATGCTTTTTAGATCAGAATCAGCTTCCCAACTTTTTGCAAAGCTTCATCTGTACTTCAGTCATGCGCAGTTAACCTCCACTCTTTCTTCCAGATGTGAACGTGACAGAGAATTCAGACTCATTTGTTAAATCGACTGTCAGGGCAATGAAAGCAGCCTCGGGTAGGCTCTTTGCCTCCTGCATGAGTCTGAATCACTGTGTGGTTGTTTACAAAAGTCCTATCTCCTACCAACCCCACATCCATCCAGCTCCATCTAATTTAAACATCTGCCTCATCTTTTTTTGTTCCCCCCTTGATTCACACATATGGCTGTCCACCGATTCAAGTTATTGTTTTAGACAGGCACTGAAGGTTGTGTTACTTGCATGATACTCGGAATGGATTCCAAGCATTCCTTCAATCTTGTTTTTGCATGGTATCAAAATACATTTTAATTTCTGCACGTCATTTTTTTTGTGTCATCTGTAAATGATTTTATAAAGCCATTTTCCCTATACTTTCCCTATTATTGCTAATTTTATTTTAAATCGTATATTTCTTTTCTTTTTCCTCTTTTGTTACTCTATAGTAAAATCAGTGACTGACCCACCTAGCTGGCATCAGCCCATCTCTCCAGAAAGGAAACAAGTTCCTCGTGAAATCATCCAAAACCTGAGTTCATCTCCGACACGCATCGATTGTAGTCCTTTCCACCGGCAGGGCTACGTAAGAGAACACGCAAAGTTTGAATTATTTCCGCTCATAAAACCTTGCATTTCATCACGTTGGTTTCTGCGTGTGTCATCTGTGTTCAGGCTAAGCTGATGTCAGAGTGCAGTGGCAGCATCAACAGTGTAAAGAGAGTAAAATTACTTCTCAATGATGACGAGGAGCTTGAGTCTGCCGGTCTTACCAGCAGCACGGCGAACAAGCAGACCAGCACAGGTAAGAAGAGAGAGAAAATAACACCAGAGAGGGGTAACGGCAGCAACACAGATTAGGAAAAGGACACTTAAAAAATAAAAAAAGAAGATAAAAGAAGATAAGGTGCAGGTGGTATGACGATGGTAATGTTATTGTAACCAAACAGTATAGGGTCATAATAATATGACAGCATATGTGGTATATAATATAATTATATAAAATATGACATTTGATAATAATATTAACAAAAATGATAATAATAATAATGATAATACTAATAAAAATAACAATAATAATAATACTATGATCTATTGTCCACATACAGTGGGGGAAATAAGTATTTGACCCCTTGCTGATTTTGCAGGTTTGCCCACTTACAAAGAATGCAACGATCTATAATTTAATCATATGTACATTCTAACAGTGAAAGACAGAATCCCAAAGAAAATTCCAGAAAATCACATCATATGAATTTATAAAAATTGACAACCATCTAATGAGGAAAAACAAGAATTCTTTGTAAGTGGGCAAACCTGCAAAATCAGCAAGGGGTCAAATACTTATTTCCCCCACTGTAGATATTATATATAAATCAATACGGATAATGTTAACACATATCACATATGATATGAATTCAAGTGTTGTACAGGGTACACAGTGCAGAAGTGGCAGGTAGAATTAGTGCAGTTCAGTGATTGTGTCTCTGACATAGGCAGATGAGTTGTAGAGTCTTATTTCAGTAGGTAGGAACGATTTCCTGTATCGTTCCTCAGAGCAGTGGGGTTGAATGAGTCTGCTGCTGAATCTTTTTCCCAAATATCTTTGGAAGTAATTGCAACCTAAAAATAAGACTAATAAGATTTGGATGGGATTGCAGCTGAAAATCTTTCTTATTGCTTTCCATGCACTTCATTTCTAATTTTCAGTGGCTAAACTCAACTTAAATATCCACAATTGCTTATTAAATCTGGTAAATTAAGGCTGTGGCACAGAAAGTCATCCATATTTCCAAATACAGCCTCACCAACAGAACTAGAAGAGAAAGCAATGTTCCTTAGACCTTAATGGTCTAAGAAACAGGGGGTGCTTGAGCCTATCCCAGGTGATAACGGGTAAGAGGCGGGGCACACACAGTCCATCCCAGAGTGACACAGAGACAAACAACCACACACACTCACATTCACTCCTAGGGGCAATTTCCAAGTAACCTAACATGCATGTTTTTGAACGGTGGGAGGAAGTTGGAGTACTCGGAGAGAACCCATGCAAACACACAGAGAAAGGTGACAGTGCTAACTATCACACCACTGTGCTACCCACGAATCAACTTTTTACCTGAAAAATGTCATGTTTATAAAATAAAATATATATTAGAAGTCACAAAGAGATCAAGAACTGAATGAGTCTGGTAAATTCAAGATATTGATCTATTTTTTTTCCTGAGCAGAGCAGAAATGGGATTGATAGTGCTGTTAGCTGACTTCTGGTTTAGTGAGAACTGAGTGGTTCATCTTCACACACACACACACACACACACACACACACACACACATTTACAGAATAAACGAGGAAAGTAACCAATCTTTTTATAACTGCATCTTTGGCAGCTCAGTGTTTTAGAAAACCCCTTTTCACTGCTGATTATTTCTGAAAAAAATGCTTATAACTTGTTCGAGTTGCGATGCACTTTAAAGTTGCTGCAATGTACCACAACAAATAGAATGCACACCAAAAAAAGAAATAAAAGATGACAGGAAGGCTCCATCTGTTTCCTCTGACCCTCAGGTGTGATTGAGCGCTGGGAGCTGCTACAAGTGCAACGATTCACCAACGACTCGGACATCAAGCAGGACCTGGAACAGTGGCAGAAGCTGAACTCTGACCTTTGTGATGTCACGTCCTGGCTGGGCAGAGTGCTGCCAGAACTTGAGAGGCTACAGCGAATCGCTCCGTCCACCAGCATCAAAGACATCGAGTTCAATATAAAAAGGCTTAAGGTATCAACTTGGACGCCGGTTGTGGTCAGTAGTGAAGAAAAAGATAGAAATTAAAAACCAATTTCTTTCCTTTCATGTGAAAAGGAGATACAGAGAACCTTCAACAGCTACAAGTGTCTGATGATCTCCGTTAACTTGAGCGGCCGTCATTTCCTGCGGGGGGACAGCGTGGAGCTGCAGGAGCTGCAGGAGGCTCTAACATCTACCAATCAAAGCTGGACGCAGGCCTGCAGCGGTCTGGAGAGCTGGGAGAGCAAACTGCACTCAGCTCTGATGCAGTGTCAGGTTAGCCACAAAGCCACAAAATGCTTTATAAAGAATTTTCTGTTTTTTACAAGAATTGCAAACCATTTCATGAACTTTAAATAAAATCGTGGAAATGGCTTTCAATATCTTCGTCCATCTTTTGTCTTCTCAGGAGTTCCACGAAATGCTGCACACGCTGCTGATGTGGCTGTCCAAGGCCGAGGGCAAACTCTGTGCTGTAAACATTGAGGACCAGTCTGTTTCACCCACCTCTTTACTGGAGCACCGAGACACACTGATGGTGAGATGTCATAGGATGATGATATTATCCTGCCTGGGAGGAAAAGCACGCGTTTTCTAGAATGCTCTGATATTAGAAAGACGCTGAGACTGAGACAATCCATGTATGTCCTACAATTTATCTAAACAACCTACTGACTTACAATATGCGGTGAGTTGTTCCCGTAATTCCCTAAGTTGTCCCTCAACCTTGCCACAGTAAGAGCTTTTTCTCTATTTTCTAAGCTTTTTATGTTCCAAACTATATAGCTTTCATTTAAACAGAAGAACACCATAATATAACCAATATATTGTTATCAGTCTGCATATTTATTGTCTTATTATGCGTTAATTACCCACACTCAGCTAACTTAAAGATTTCCTATGGAAATATATCCTATGGCAAATGGATGCATTTAATTTTGCAAGTAATGCAAACACTGCACATGTTCACACTCGATAGCTACCGGTTTGTTAACAATCTCTATATTTATCAATGAAGGTTCGGGAGCCTGAATTGAAATCAATTTAGTCCCGTGGCATTACATAGATATTATAATTCAACAACGTTAATCGGTAGAAATTACACGAATAACGTTTGGTGCAACATCCTCCTCCTCAAGTCCCGGGCTCTCTGCTGCCCCCTGCAGGCTCTGCAGGAGGAGCTGCGCAGCAGACATCAGCAGGTGTCCGCGCTCCAGGACATCTCCTCCCAGCTCCTGCTGGAGGCCAGCGGCGAGGAGAGCGTGGAGGCCAAAGAGAAGGTCCACGTCATTGGCAACAAACTGCACCTGTTGGTACGACAGGCGGCCGCAGCCCTGACGTCAGTGCAGGGAAGAATGGTGAGGTCTATTTTTTACGCGCACTCATCTATTCAGTCAATATTTCAGGGCCTTGTTTTCGATTGACAAACTACTGTTTCTGCCCAAATAAAATAGCTGCTTAACCCTGATCAATGATTTTCCCCACATTAAATGTATAGATATGATACGAGGCCACACTTACTCTTACTGCTTAGTCTTTATTGCTCAATGTACGCTTTTAACTCAACTGGGAAGGGAAAGGTTTGTCAGTTTTAACAGCTTAGTTATTATTTCTTCTAAATCCCTTCAAACGAAACATCATTTAATGCCACTTATGGTGATAATGTCTAGTGAGTTGACATGACATTTTTTTACCATTTGATTTTTTTTTAACTTAAAAATCATTTAATAAAAAAAATGCTGACAAAAATTTCAATTAAATAAAAAAAACTAAATTTTATTCATTTTTAAAAAATATATATATATATACATTTTTTTTTTGTCAGAATATACAACAGTCTCAGTCTGCCATCTATGAGGTTATGAAGTAAAATAATCAACAAATCACTGACTGAATCTGAGTAACGTCATCACTGCTCTCTGACCCAATGTGGTCAATCCAATTTTGACCAGAATTCTGTCTTTATCTGGGATAAAAACCGAAATTGTACACAACCCAAGTCTTCGGCGTTCCTAAACAAAAGGTTACTGAAGGTCCCTGCTCAAAGTCGGTTGACTTTTGAACTGGTTTGGTCAGTCTTATCAGATTGTTTGAGTTTGTTTTGTGTCTGTGTCTCAGGAGGGCTGCTCAACAAGCTCTGCACTGGGCAGCCTGGGAACACTTAGTTCAGTCTGGATGCTACATAAGGTACATAATGTACCTCGGCATTTACAGAAAAAAAAAAAAACATTTTGAAAATTATTGTCTATGTCACAAATAATAGCCAAAGATAAGCTAATGGAATATCTATAAACACAGACTTTCTGAAATGCTTGAAATCTTCTCACAAGGCAGCTGTGAACAGCTGTACTTCAATTCAAATATTTTTCACAGAAAGAGACTCCTAAATTTGAAATCGAACATTTAAACTTGTCTAGCTTTTAATGGAAACAGGAATAATTATATGAATATTACCATATTATATGATTATTGCATAGTCATGTTGAATAAATTAATTAATTCATCTTCACGGTTAAGTCTGAAATTCTAATCTGTGAGCACATAGACATTGTAAAATAAAAACATTAGTATCAACCCAGGGGATGACTACTAAATTTGCTAAAGGAGTGTGCTTGCAAGACATTGAACTACACTTCAAGTTGTAGTTTTGCCGACAACTTTAAGTGTGTTTTACAGAACTTTTATACATTTACCTAGTCAAACTCATATATTCATACTGCACACCTTAGTCTACACTGTTTTGTTTTTTCAGTCTGCACCAAAAAATTGTTTTCCTCTATACAAACATTCATACACAGATGAATATGGTTTTGTTATGATGTTATTAATCGATAGAAACATGTAGTTCTGTTTTGTGTCAAAGACGCTTCAACATGTGGTCATGTTTCACACCCCTAACAGAAAGAATGAAGAATAACTGGTCACATTTTTTTCAGAAATTTTGAGATATGGTTTAACAAATCCCTGAAATGCTTTTTACTTCATACTTGTGTAATACTTGTAGAGGGACAGAAAAGTTATTCAAACTATTTGAATCGGTCATCTTTTTTTGGTAAAGTAAAACAAGGGAAAGCAATCCCATAGAGAAATGGCAAACTTTTTAATTTCTTCAACATCTCCTCTTCAAAGGAATTGAGAAAAAGCACCATGCTAAGTGAAGTGAGCGTATACAACATTTTTATTTATTAAAATGATTTTGAGAAAATTATTTTGTCTGTGCTTTCCACTCAGTTGGCCTGACAACTTAGGTGTTGTTTCTTTGTGTTTCCTTGTCTCCTTGCATTTCATTTTTTCACACAACAAGGCTAATCTTGTTGCGAAACAAGCTGTTGAGGGACAACTGTGACACCCAGAGTCGGACATAATGTAGAGTATCAAGTTGTGACCTTAATGGCTAATGCTAGCTGATTTAGCTAACATTTACTAAGAAATGCTATTATTGCTAATTGTGCTGATGTTAGCTTCGGTGTTTTGGTCAAGTATATACTTGTATTAAGTTCTTCTTGTCTTCATCAGTGTTAGTGTCAAGTATATAGCCAATGGAAGAAGATACCTTTCTGTTGTTTTGGTAATGTTTCAAAAAATGATGGAGACTTCTTGTTCTTCTGCCTTGGCAGGAAGCCCAATCACAGGCAGCTACAGTTGGACTTCCGGGAACTAAAAGGTAAATTTTGATTCAAAGTCAATTAGTTTAGAATTGTATATAGCCATATTACAGAAAAGTTAGTTAGGTTGTTTATTTTGGTCTTGTGGCCGGCTGAATTTTGTTATGTCGTCAACATCCTGGATAACATAAGAGGATATTCTTCTAATACTTAAGCCTCCTCAACTCATCCCTACTTGGAATAAGCCGGTATTGCAAATGGATGGATGGATTTCAGGGAGGACCAAGTTAAAATGATACATTACATTGTAACCATACTTTCCACCTGATTAGTAATGACAACATTTTCCTTGATACATATATTTTTGTCTGAGATTCACATGTTTTTACCCCAGATTTTAGTTTTGTGTTGACGTTGTCTTCACTCAGATTGTAAGATTGTAAGTTGGAAAAGAAAGTGAACATTAATGTCAATCTCTGATATTTTTTAAATTCAGGGAGGAGAGAAAGGACCCTTCCCCACAACGACCCTTCCTCTACCGGGTCTTGAGAGCTGCCTTCCCCCTCCATCTTCTCGTCCTCATGCTTCTGGTTCTGGTCTGCCTGGTGCCTCTATCAGATGAAGATCACAGCTGTACTCTGTCCAACAACTTTGCTCGATCATTTTACCCAATGCTGCACTACACCAATGGCCCTCCACCCACATGAACGACGCATGCAAACGGAGTTCATGGCATAGCTCTCAACCAAACCTAAGGTTGGAATCCAATAGAGTCCTTACCAGTGTTGAGGAGAAATTTCTTGGCATCCCTTCCCTCCACAAAAAAAAATGAGCGCCACCTCTCCTGTGTTGAGGGACTTGTGTGTTCTTGAATTTAAATTCTATTGCTTTATATAAAAATGTATTATTTATTGTCTAAATATGAAGCCACATCAATGGTTTGTTTTCAAGTTTTGTGACTTTTTTTGTGTCTTTGCCAGTTGAGTGCTGAACAGCCTCCGTAAACATTTTCAGAAGTAAAAAAGAAAGGATCACACAATTTATTTTAATATGTATATTTTGTATACTCGTAATAGTGTGTGTGGAATGATCGATATAAGCGATTGATATGTTATTACCAAAGCATCAAGCAATCAAAGAAAAAAACAGCCAATTCCTACCACTGTTACAGTTTCTACAGTTTTTTCTAAATCATGGCACATTTTGTACACAAATATAAAGAGATATGTTGTATTGTTTTTGTTATTAGATATACAGTTATTTAGGATAAAAAAGATCTGTATACTGTCTGTTTTTTCTGAGAATTATGGAAGGGAATCATCAGCAGCCATGCCTTTCTGTAGCTAAATGAACCACAATACAGACAATTATAAAAGTATCTAAAGCCAGAAATATTTTAAAACTGAGAAATGTGTTTTTAATGACTGTAATTCTCAAGTGATGATTGTTGCTTTAAAACACTCTGATGCAACCCAGCATACCAGACTTGGAACAGAACTTGAATGTAAGCAACCCCTTGAATGTAGCTGTGTACATAAACACCTAACAATCATTAAATGAGTTAGATTTACTGTTTATAGTGTTTAAGCAAGTTACAGAGAAGATTCTGTAAACAATTTGACACAATTATAAGCTCATTCTCACACGGGAAGAAAAAAAAGACATGTAAAGTTTGCTTTATTTTGTGATTCTTTATTTATGGTATGTAAAGATTGTCATTTTTTGACCAATAATAAACGGTGTTGATTTGCTGTTGTACATTTACCATAAAAGTGAGCTCAAGAAAAAAATCCTGTCAAAGAGAGAAAAACAGGATTGACTGACATTCATTTTAACAAGAACATGAGTGTGAGACGTTTTGTGCACATTCCACCAAAAGGGACATTTTCAACATTGAATTTTGTGTGTGTGTTTTTTTTCCAACGCGTGTAAAAGCCACAGACAGGAATGAAATTACAAACAGCACGTATGTCCAGTACCAGTGGTTAGGTAATCTGACACTAAGATTGAATTTACACTGACATGCAAGTGGCTCATTTGATGAATGGATGTCTAACTGGCATCCTAAAGGTGCATTAGGGTGGTTCAGGTAAAACTTTGGTTTATTTGCTCCTTTATATATTCTTTTAAGATATAAACTATTTGCATTAGGACAGCAGCAAATAACTGTGCGTTCCCTTAACTGCTTAGAGATCACTGAATTACTGTAAATTGAATGGAATTAGATGAGTAGATAGTCTGTAAATTTAACACTAAAGAAAAAATGTGCTTTTCAACAAAGAAATAGTTTTTAAAAAAAAGCTTTTACCTATGTTTTGCCTCATTCATCATATTTTAAGAAAGATGTGCTTTGTATAACAAAAAAAAGAAAAAATCTTTTGCTGGACAAGGTTATTTAGGTTTTGGAAAATCAGAATACATCTTGCCTTTTTGCGTGTCTTTGACATAAAAAATATACGATCACTGAAGTACAATACAACCTCAGATGAGCAACAATTCATGTCTGGACTAATTAAATCAATAGTTATTGAGAAATGTGAGTAGTAAGTGCTGTAAATCAGTTGCTTCTGTTACATTATCAACAGCATGTGTGAGGGCCTCTCTAAAAGTAGAGTGTTAGGCAGTTTGCTGGCCTGCAGCTTTCAGTTGTGTATTTCCGCAATGTTTATGAAAAAAGACATCAACAGTCAATCGGAGACGGGTTAAAGGGCATTTAGAACCAGGCTAAATTTATTATTCCATTATCAGAATGATCACTCACGAGTGGAATTGCGAGTACTAAGTTCACCTTATGATCAATCGGTTCAGTGACAATAAAAAGGCAAACATTTTAAAACCAGCATCTCTCAACATCTATAAGACTGAATATTGAATTTGTTCATAGTAAAATGTAAAAAAAAAAAAAAATTTTTTTTAAAAGAGTTTCCACGAGAAACGTCTTTTACTCCTAAAAGAACATTTCAAATTAGCAAAGCTGCATCTGCGCAAACCATAAGGATTAGACTAGATAAATTAGATCTAAAGCAAACTTAGACTTAGACTCAACTTGATTTATCTCTCAGGGAAATTCTGGAACTGTGCATAAATTACTGATTACAAACCTTTATGATCTTACAGTGGGGCTGAAGTTCTCAACATCAATATGAGAAATAGTGTGAAAGATGAGATCAAACGAAAAGCAACAACTTCAACTACCTCTAAGAGTTCTGAATTGTAGTGTAGTACTCGAGTATTTCCAGAGATTTGCTTCTTACATGTAAAAAGACTTTTCTGTATCGGTAATGACCATGTTTTTATGGCTCAAAAAAATTAGGAGTGGCTCAGGATTGCATATTCATTTAAGGTAAACTCCCAAACTAAACTTGGGCTTTATATAACATTTGTTGAGTTTTAAAAGATTCAGTTGCACAGCTAGCATGCTGTCAATTCAACATTCAATTCATTTAGATTTAGATTTAGATTATTAAAGTTAAAAAAGTTTTCACTTCCTTTTGTATTTATGATTTCAAATAGTCTCATAAGAAGATTTATGACCAATTCTCTCACACAGCAGGTATCAAAGTAATTAAAGTTGAGAGCAAATTAGAAATATTCTTTATTAGCACATTGTTTCGCATGAGGTATAAAATAAACTTTTTAGATGTGATGCTTTTTTTATTTGTTTAGTTAGCAAACAGAGAATTAGCTTGTTAATCGATGTAAATGTACTACACAGGATATGATGAATTGGATGTGACCACCCACAGAGCAAAAAAAAGAAAAGAAACAGACCTACAGACTCAATATTACAGCGATCCAGAAATTGTTTTTGCTGATACTCATAGTGCAACAACAAAGCCACCTTTTATGTTTTGCGATGTAAATTCAGCCTTAGTTTAAACCAGATGGACATAGAAAAATGTTTTAACAGTCACTTTAGTAAAAGGCCACATACTGCTGCTTCTCACCTCCACTAACTGTATACACAAGAGTAGAAAAATGCTGCATGAGCAGGCACCAGTCCAAACACCAACGTACGTTACAGTAGATATTACATGTGACGGGGAACCATCCCTATTCTGGATGTAACATTCCTTATGAAATCGGACGTGGTCAACATGCACCTTTATAAGTCAGAGAAGATGGTTAGTGGATAGCTTGTTCTGAAACACCGAGGTGAAAAAAGGAGACATAAACCGGCCTACTGCATATTAAAAAAATGAGCTAAACCTGCTTGGCAGAGTTTCTGAACTGCACACTCACAAAAGAAATATCAGCAACACACGTAAACTGTACAGTTGGTCAACAATGATTTGTTTCCAAAGACTAAAAAACATCTAGAAAAAAAAAAAGAAAAAAAAAAGCAAGGAACAGAAAAACTTCACCTTACAACATCACGTTGTCTTTGATATTTTTTGTGCTTTTTTTCACATTTTTCTTTTTTTTAGCTGGGTGAAATGGATTGAAGGCTCAGTCTTTTAGTCACCCCTCTAAGGCAGTTTCCATGGCAACTTGATCTGGAATAACATAGCCCATTGGCTCGTCTGATGAACTTGCATCTCCTGTGTCCAGTGACCACTGCTCCGGTTGAATAAAACTGCATGGGAGGTTTTTTTACAGTTAGAAACTAACTTCGAACATAAACAATTAGATTGACTTGTGCCGTCTTAACTTTACACATTAGATGATCGAGTTCCTCAAGGTTTCACTTATCTGCTTGTTCTCTTTCAGATCTGCTGCCTTATCTGTTTGTTTGTGCTACTAATCTGTCCCATTCTTATTTCTTCTATATTTTCCAACAACTTTCTTCTAAATCATTTACATTTACATTTATATAATGTTTCTGTTTTCATTTATTCCTTTCCACCCAAAAAAATAATTCACCTCGGTTAAGCTTTACATTACGGCACGGTAATAATATGGTAATAGCATAGTAATACTGTGTAACAAATTGTTAATAACCAGGTAATTGTGTGTAATTACAATAGAATTCCTATGAAACTAGCATTGTAATACTTTGATAAGAACAATAACAAAGAAATAATTACAAAGTAACCTTCACCTCCATCTATCAATCTTTTCTGTTTTTCTTCCCTTCTTTCATAATGTTCCCTTTTTAAGTCTTTCGATTAATTTTACCCTTTGCTATTTTAAACCCCAAAAATTGGCTGAACGCAATCTTTTCAGCTCATCCTAAAGCTACATCCCACAAAAAACAACACAATAAAATGAGAATCAAACTTACTCATCACTGTTGACTTGAGGTCCCACTAAACTATGCGGTGAAGGTGGAGATGGACGGGGGTGAGCCTGGAGATGCCTGTCCAGGACGTGGTCATCGGGCGGTCCCCTTATGTGCGAGCTGGGATTCGTGGCGATGGTCTGGTCAAAGTCAGGCTGCGGCGGGGGATATTGTTGCTGGTCAGAGAAGTTCGGGTCAGAATCTGGTGATGGCGAGGCCGTCTGGCTGCTGCTGCTGGACGTGTTGGCGTCCAGCATCTCCAGAAGGAGGTCATATACCAGCACAACGTTCTTCCTCTTCATGGTGGACAGGTGGTCCATTCCTTTGTTACTATGGAGAGACAGAGTGCAACACTGAATGAGGATACATCAGAAGTGATAGCACACAAACAAATGTATTATGAAGACAGTTAAAAGCCTATTTGCTCCTTTTATGTGTTGAAAAAGCTGAAGTTTTCAGAAAAAACAGATTTTTATAACATTTATTCATAGAAATAATTCAAAAGCCTCCAGTTACAACAGAATATGGATCTTATAATCAACTGCTGTTGTCTTAGTACCTGTTCTGACTAAAATTGTAGAATTGAATACATTTCTAGAAAATTATTATAAAGAATTATAAAGAAAGTAAAAAGTCAATTTGTGTTGAAAAAGCTGGAGTTTTCTGAACAAACAGATTTTTATAACATTTATTCATAGAAATTACTCAAGAGCCTCCAGTTACAACCGAATATGGATCTTATAATCAACTGCTGTTGTCATAGTACCTGTTCTGAATAAAATTGTAGAATTAAATACATTTCTAGAGAATTATTCTGTGGACATATACATGGATGCTTTCCAATATAGACCATACAAGTTAAAATGTGTGCAACCAAGGTAAGAGCATTTTGTTGGGATTAAACAGCCGTGTTCTTAGTAAGACAATGCAAATTCTTGTGAACAAAACTTTATGAAGTAGCATCTATAGTTTCTGGACTGAATTAAAATATCAAATATCACTCAGAAGTGCATTTACTGATATCTACTTAATGTGTAAAAATGTATATTAATCAGAATTGATTATAGTTGAAAAAGATCCTGTTTTAAAGTAATTTTGACTTATTTTTCTAGCTTTTTGTTTAAACAATTGTCACTATACCGTTGTTGATAAAGACTTGATTATAGTTGAAAAAGATCCCGTTTTAAAGTAATTTTGACTTATTTTTCTAGCTTTTTGTTTAAACAAATTGTTTCGTTGTTGTACCGTTGTTGACATAATTTCCTGTGAAAAACTCCCATTTTTTCTGAATACTGTCAACTAAAAAAAACATATTTTATTGATTGTTTCAGAATGCTCCCAGGCATCTGCTTCGACTTCAATTAGGAATGCATTTGTGAAAAAGTGAGCTAACGACGAAGACAGAAATCAAGTTGGCTTTGCGAGCATGTGTGATTTTCAAATCAGCTCCTCTGGTTTCCTGTTGTCTCCGTCTGTACCTGACGTGGCGGATGTGGGAGAGGAGCATGGTGAGGTGGCAGAGGCGCAGAGTCTGCTGCTGGGTCGACAGGCCCAGTTTGGAAATGGCCCAGACCAGAGCGTCAATCACAGAGTCCAGGAGGCGCAGAAGCTTGTTCCTACTTTCGAGCTCCTCCGCCGTCTGAGGAGAGCTTGTGCACAGATCTGTAACAAACAGCAGGACAGTTTAACAGTGTGTATTTTTGTGTCACAGACAGGCGGAGAGAGGAGAAACAGACTTATAAGATGAGATCCGTGGAACTTTAAGTTTACTATAACCTTATGTTGTCATCTTACAACCAGGGATTTTGATATAGAAGTTTGGATAAGTCGTTTTACATTATTTACAAAGTAAAACAAAAGAAGAAAAAAATTGAACTAAAAAGGGAATATAGCCACAGGATTTCTCAACTGCTATGGATTTTATTTTTAATATTTAAATTAATCAATAAATTATAAAAATGACTGATAATACTTACATTTCTAAGAAAGAAAATCTCAAGAAATTGGGAGCAAAATCCAGTAAACCAGTCAATCTCTGATTATCTTCTTTACCCTCAAAAAATTATAACTATGACCTTTTGATAAATATCAATACATATTTACACATCAATATCTATGATTAAATGGGCCATTAAAATCTACTCTGGTCTATCTAAAGTTGAAATCTGGAATTTTGCCTGTTTTTTTTTTGCCTGTCAGATTTACATCGGCAGAGCAGAATAAAAGCTTAAATGCTGGCTGAAGTAGCATTTGGTAATCCGGGTTTCTCATATTTCTCCATCTGGCTCATCAAAGACCACTGATGATGACTCCAGAGGAAACACTAGAGGACAATATAGAGGTAGCTGTAGATCAACCTGTCCGAGCAACTAAACCAAAAGGTTCAATCTCTCCAAAATAATAAATCTCTAAAAAAAAAACAACTCATTTTCTTCTTTAGCTTTTAAGACTCGGTTTCAGTTGCTTCACATTCGTCTTTATTTTCCCAAAACCAGCTGCGGTGGAGAACAGTCAAGAGCGCCTGGCAAGGGATCATATGTGTGCTTTAGGGAGGAAACTGTTAAACTTTGTAAGGACAGGCAGAGAGGTCGGTCACCTCAAATGAAACCTGCGTCTGCTGGTGGTAGGGAAACAGAGTGAGGACACTGTGACCGCTGGAAATGCATGCGAGGTTAAAAAACAAACTCACCGCAGCACTTAAGTTAGTCTTCACTGATCATTCAATTTCCCCACAACCTTCCTGAAAAAGCAACTAAATTTGGCCAACCCATCCTTTGTAGGAGGATCAAATAATTTTACAGTACAGATATCAAATAACCACATCCAAAGGACCGGTGTAAGCCAGCACCCATTAGAGTTTATGAAGTGGCTTTTACTGTCAGAAATAATGGGAAGTCTCTGTAAACTTTAGAGGACCAGCTGAATACATAAAATACAAAATACAAAGTGTGGCTACTATTTCATTTATTGATTTATTTTTTTGCTATAAAGTTTTCTAAAACCACAGCCCTGTTAAATGCTTGAGACAAAGAGATTTTAATGATGTGACATAGTTACATAGCAGAAATAATGATTTATGAAATACATAATAGAATATAAATAAGGTTATGTGAGTTTGGTGTGAATTATTATTTGTAAATTGTTCTTGGCCATCAATCGGCTCAATAAGAACAAATAGAATCTTATTGAATTGCTAATAGTGGGGAATGTTAGCACTTACTGATCCTATATTCAGTTAACTTCCCGTTCTATCATCTCCCCTTTGATCAAAAACATCAACATTTAATAATATTTGATGGGATATGATTAGACTATACATTGTGCATATGTGTTTTACTATATGTAACAGAGTAAAGTAAGAAAATAAACTTAGCTTGCAAAACTCCGAAACACATTGAAAGCCAAATAATGACAACCTGAGCCATGGTTCAGCTCGAGGTTTCTGCCTGTTAAAAGGAAGTTTTTCCTTGCCTGTGTCACCTAGTGCTTGCTCACGGTGGGAATTGTTGGGTTTCTGTAGTTAACTTTAGAGTAGGGTCTGACCTGCTCTGTTTGGAAAGCGCTGTGAGACAACTGTTGTTGTGATGTGGCGCTATATAAATAAAATTGAATTGAAAAAATATAATTGAATTGGTTGCTCTCATTTTTTAATAGATGTAGGGTACATATATAGCGACGATCGGTGACCCACAACAGCTCCAGATTATTATGTCAGGAAACATCAACAAAGCAGAGGGACCAACTTATCTGGATTATGTAAAAACCAAAAGCACACACTGCTGTGCTGATTGCGGAGGCTCAAACCCTTGATCTTTGATGCAACCCAAACGCTTCAGTCATTCTTGTCTAACTGCGTCATTAAAACTCACTGGAATTGAGAAGGATCATGGCCTTCAGACAGACGTACTCCTCTCTCTGCAGCTTGAGCTCCCGAAACCTAGAAGTTGCCGCCAGCAGCATGTCGAAAATCTCCATTATGCCCTCCACGCACTGACCCTCCTCCCTGTTGAGACACAGAGCGAAAGAGTCACATGAGGAAATAGTTGATTGGAAAAATCGGACAGGACAAAAACAGATAAGGGAGAAATGTTCAGGTTCAGACGTTCATCAATCCCTTATAATAGTGGTGAACCAATGCAGAGTGTTGAATAATATCACTAACTGCAGCCACAAAATTGTGGTAATATTTAGCCAATGGTCAACTCTTCCAAGAAGGAAGTAGGATCAGTGTGTTGCAAATGTTAAAGTTATGTTCATCTCATAAACTGACATATGAAGCCTATTTAGATTAACTACAGAGTATTGAAAGGACTCAGCATGCCCAGCTGAGGCTGGTATTTTTTCATTTAATAAAAACCGGATAGTCAGTATACAAGCGAGAAAATAGATTTTTATCCAAGGGACTGGCTGAATGTTAACAAAAATATTTAATATATTTTACCAAAAATGTACAATGGTTTTTATGACAGAGACAAAATAAAAATAAAAACTGATTCTGACTTTATAAAGATGTTGGATAGAAAAGGAAAATATTTATAAATGAGCGGGTATCCTTTAGAAATAAATTGATTGAAGGTTTTTTTGTAATCTATGCATACTGCCACTCAAGCTCTTGTTAAAATCCCAACATGAAACACTATCATGAAGACAATATCACACCCTGACAGAACCTCAAAGCTTTTTCCATAGTAGATGTATAGATTTTAGTGCACCAAAATTATCAACAAAGGCTTGCAATTAATGATACCTTGCAAAGCAAATTATTTGTCCACCTGACTATATACAGTCCCCAAATCTGCTCATGGACACAACTGTTAATATATTGACTGATATGATCATCTGCGTAATCTAATCCTAAAAACACTATTCTCATCTAAACATGTCCTACAAAAATCCAACCAACAAATTATGTCAAACTAGTTGATCCACTCTTTTGCCCCGTAAAATCATTCTTTAATGTTCTATCAACATGACCAAAGAGTTAACCAACCGAAACTGTGTGGAGGTAAAAAGATCAGAAAAGCATTGATATTAGACAGGAGGGCTTAGAGAATTGCTCTCGTTGAGTGAGCGGATGGATTTGCATCCAGGATGTTTTCCTGAGCTGTCCAAGGAGAGAAGGTTACTTTGGGACGACGGGGACCACTCAACGCAGAAAATAAGACCGTGTTATGAAAACACACCAAGGCTAACCTAAGCCTATAGTGATAGTTTCCGTGGAAGTTAGAAAAGAAAGGTCATATACTGAATTCAACCCAACAATGTCCTCGTATGAATGTCCTCCCATAGACTCACTCAAAAAGACATTTTCTTCTTTTGTTTAAAAAATAAAGTAGAAAAAATAAAATACAAAAAACAGAACAAAAATACCAACTGAAAATTTGAAAATAGACAATCAAATTTTCATTGAAGCAATCTCCATAAAACGTTCCGACAGCTTTTCAACAAATTGATAAAAAATAATTTTGGCTCCTTGTTCACGGTTTATTTAAAATAATGACCCTAACTGAAGAAAAAAAACAAAATCCACTGCTTTATAACATGCAAATGTTAATGTTCTAAAAAAATATTACCCAAGATGTTTCCACCTGATAACAGGTTCATCAGCAAACCCAAACTGTTGGTAATTACTGTGTGTTTACTATGAATTCAACACGTGAACGGCAAAGCCAGACGTTGACAGCTTTTTGTGTGGGTAAAGTTGAGGGTCAGTGTTGAAGAGAAACACCAGAGATAAAAGATTTTTTAAAGCAAAATGAGCCACCGGTTCAGAGGAATCAGAAATTAAACCACAACACATATTAAGTAAAACATTAAATGAACTGCACTTCTATAGAGTTTAGAAAAGTTTTTAAATTAACAGGATAAAACACACTCTTTTTTTTTCCCCTAACACATTTATACACAAACACATGCATCAACAGGCAGTGTGGGTGTTAGTTAAAAAATTTCACAAGGACACTTCTATATGTTAGCTGGGGATGCCAGGAATCGAACCACAGACCCTTCAACTGAAAGACTAAAGCTATCATTATTAGTAGTATTTCAAATGTAGGAAAAGAAGCATTTGCATGTGAATTTTCTTCTGAGTTTGCTTCATATCACCAATTTTCATGATATAGTCTTATTCACGGCAAATGATAGAGCTTTAAAAAAAACTGCTTGTGCCTGTTGGGGATAATAGAAGTGGGAAATGTCTCTAAACAAACATTTAGAAATGTAATATCTCCAGCCAAGACTGTACAAACTGTGAGTTAATCAATAGAAAATTGGCTGTCTAAGGTATACCTAATGCAATATGTAGTCAAGCCATTTTTTTGGCTTCTACAGGAAAGTGACAAGCTGTTGTCAAGCTATCACTCGTAACTTATCTTTTTTAAATTCATCTGTTTATTACTTATTTGTTGTATTTTAAAGGCTGCAATAATGTTGCACTGGTCACTACTTTATTGCATTTATTTATTTTCACCCTGTACCGTAAGCGTTGCACAGCAATTTCCCTGGAGATTAATAAAGCTTTTTTAATCTTGAATCTTTGAAAAACACTGACACTTAAGACTCTAAATGCACTCTTGACAACAGATGATGAAAAGCTGAGATCCCTACCTGTTGAGTTTGAAGTCTGGAGAGAAGATCAGTTTCCCAGGATGGTCCACCGACCTCCACATGAGGCCCAGCATCAGGATCTCCAGCCAGCAACACTTCAGCAGGTGGATTTGGTCCGTTAGACTCAACTCTACAAAGCCTGGGGAACAAAGCAAGGAAAGGGCAATTTTAGATTTTAGAATCCATACTCTACCTACACTATGAAACTTTTTACAGTAAAAAATTCACACTCTTTATTAAAGGTCAACTCCTCTTAAGAAAGAAAATTTTTCTTCAAAATTTGAAGTATAATCTCTAATGAGGTGAAAAGCAACACCTTTTTAAATTACTGACCATACTCTTCCCGTGACAAAATGAGGAGTTATTATGTTGATCATCTTCTTGACTACAACGTTTATAACAGAAAAAGAATTGTTGTCATTTTCTGTAAACAAATATTAGCGTGATTTTAAATAAATAATCTTTTTGCGCTGTGACAGGTCACACTTTTTATGAAATTTGCTATTGACCACAATACAACCCCAAAGCATGATTGATCCACTCCCATGCTTAGCAGTTGGACTAATATTCCTTTCTGAAATTCTGCATCCTTTCTTCTCGTAACATGCATACTGAACATTTGAATAGGGCACCACAACCTAAGTGTCTGCAGAATCTCCCTGAGGAAATCGTTATCTGCAAAGGCTTTTTAATCTTTTTATACTCTTGTTCTTTGCAACTGCTTTGAGGAACCTGGCTGCAGATTGTTGGCATAAAGTCAAAGGAGTCTGGGTATTTTTTAAAGCTTTGAATATTGCATTATATGTTTGTTGTTTTTCTAATGATAACTGTGAACAAGCGTGATCCTACCATGATCATTAAGGTCTTACACTACTTTGGCAACCTGTGATACTTGCTACTAGGTAAATCTATGCAGGGTTCCCAAACTTTAGCTGTGGCCATTGTTAATCTTAATTTAATGTATCATTTAAATGTATTATATCATTACTCCATGCCTTTTGCAAATAATTTAATCTACAGCCTCCTTAATTGTGCACAGTAACATAAATGTTGACTAGGGGTGCCTAAACAGTTGCATGTACTGTATATGTGACCTAGGATCACATTTTAAAGTGACACAGATTCCATTTAAAAAGCAAATGTGTCTTGGAAAACAGACAAACACAATAAGATATGATTCAAATCGGAAGTGGATTAATTTCAGCTTCATAATTTAACATAGTCTTTCTTTTTAATCGCAATTTCTATTGTTTGAAATATTTGACCAAAATCAATGTGCAATGTAAATACAATACTGTACCAATTTAGAATGAAATTAGACTTAAAAAGTAAATATCTGACAAATTATTTTCTTAAACAGGGTTGGGTTCTGATTAGTTGTTTTTAAGTTTTTAAACCAGATAATTAACCTACAGATAATTTTAAAATAAAAAATCAGAATCATAATAGTTTATTCTTTAAAAATAGCATCACAGAAGAGCGACTCTGTAATTTGCTTGACGGGCAGAGCTTTGCTCACCTGCCTGTGGCTTGTTAGTTCTTTTATAGAGCACACAATATATATCATTTTCACTTCTATCCAGATGGGAAAAAAAGGTATGAAATCAAGCAAAAAAAATTGTCTCTTCAAAAAAATTGTGGCAAGATGGTCTTTATTCAAAACCACTGGTCTTTGTTACCCCTTCACATTAACACATCTCCAACACAAGACACCTGCTGAGTGGAACAGAGGCTGAGAGAAAGGGGATGGGATAGAAAAGGGAAAAACTGATAGCAAAGAATGGAACTAATGCAGTAAAAGAGAGAAAGAAGGAAGAAGGAGAGGAAAACCAATTTTGATGGGAAACAAAATCGTGAAAGAGGTCGAACAACCAAGCAAATGTCAATAAAGGCAAACTATAGATATTAATATATTTGTAAGTGCAGATTCTTATTAGTCAGGCTTGTAAACAATTGCTGCAAAAATGGCAACAAAACGATGAAAAGTTATGTAAAAAATACCTATATAGTTCTGTTAAAAATCAAAATGGTGTGAATGCTTAATCTATTAAATCCAACTCAGTTAGAGGTTGTATCAAGTTGTTTCATACAACTTGATACAACTTTCTGCCTGTTAAATGGAAGTTTTTCCTTGCCTGTGTCGCCTAGTGCTTGCTCATGGTGGGAATTGTTGGGTTTCTGTAATTAACTTCAGAGTAGGGTCTGACCTGCTCTGTTTGGAAAGCGCTGTGAGATAACTGTTGTTGTGATGTGGCGCTATATAAATAAAATTGAATTGAATATAAAATAATTCCAAATAAAGTTTTGAGGGAGGAACCAATCTTATCCTAGAAGCAGCGATGAGTGATTTACAGGTTGGACTTCAGCATACATATCTTACCGGGGATTTTTTTAGCCCAGCTGATCATCAGGACCAGTTCCTTGTCGGCCAGGTTGGTGAGCGACATCATCATGCTGGCCTGGGTGAAAGGTTTCTTCAGGTCCTCCATGAGGTAAATCTCTGGGGGCTCGGCCTCCATGATACGGGAGATGAACTCCTCCGGGCTCATGGCCGCGTGGTGCGCGTGGTTCTGCTGAGGGAGGGGGGCGGGCGGGGAGAGGGGCGTCCTCAGGTGGAGGTGTCGCTGGGCGCGAGAACCCATTCCGACTCTGACTAGAGCTCTGCCGGTCGCATCCCGGGGCTGTAATCCTCCCCGGCGTTGTCGGGCTCCTCGATAGCTGCAGCGTTCACGTCTGACGCCTGGTGTGAGGCGAGAAAAAATCTATACAGTCATCCTTTGTAAGATTACACTGTGCTAAAGAGTAACAGAACACGAGTATATATAACAATCCTAGCTAAAAGGTCTCTACTGTCAAATGAATTCTTGTCATTTATTTATTTGTTATATAGGATGTACAGTGGGGGAAATAAGTATTTGACCCCTTGCTGATTTTGCAGGTTTGCCCACTTACAAAGAATGCTTATTTTTCCTCATCAGATGGTTATCAATTTTTATAAATTCATATGATGTGATTTTCTGGAATTTTCTTTGGGATTCTGTCTTTCACTGTTAGAATGTACATATGATTCAAGTTATAGATTGTTGTGTTCTTTGCAAGTGGGCAAACCCCTTGCAAAATCAGCAAGGGGTCAAATACTTATTTCCCCCACCTGTAAATTAATATCATTTTTAAACCTGCAATACACAGTGATTAGAGTGAAGCAATCTTATGGGCAAGCCTTGTCAGCAGTTACTGAAAACATTAATAGGAGTTATAAATCATCTAAAAACCTCACACATCCTTTTTTTTTATATATATATATTTCATATTCATATGCATTTCCATTGTTCCTTAAGCAAAAAGCAGTTATCTTTAATTAACCCTTTAAAGCCCGATCCAAGAATAAAACAAAACAGAAAATTACTTTTTTTTGGTTTGAAGTCCTTATTTGGCCTTTTAACAAAATGTAAAAAGAAAAAACAGAAATACATTTTTCATATTAATAATTTATTACTATGCGATAAGTCAAGAATATTTTTTGTGTAGTCTTCTGCCCTCTGTTATCAGGTATATCTAATTGTGTACAATAGGATTTTGAGCAATTTTTACCATTAAATTAAGCAGAAGGTGTCAGACGCAAAACATTTCAGAAACCGTATGTATCAAATATGATACATTTGGCATTACAGGGTTAAATTGATGTGGTGTAAGTGTCCAGAATATAATGTTTATCCGTTAATCTGTCTTTCTAAGCGTAAGATGCCCACATCAAATTCAAGTCCCTGATGCTAGCCTATAGAGTGTAGAGGTTTATGTCACAACTCGGTCAATGGATTGTCGTCTAGTAGTGCCGACACCACGATTAAGACAATCCAGACTGTTTTCATGTGTTGTTCCAAAATGGTGGAATGACCTAGCAAGCGCTACAAGTCTATCTTCAGGAAACTCTTAAATACCCACCTCTTCAAAGAGCGTCTCCTATCCTAACTCTTACCCATAACTCTGTACCCTCTCTACTACTCTTTCTGCCACCACTTAATCTGACTAGGGAACTTATTGTCATATTGATGATAACTGTAAGATTCTGTCTATTTTGCAAGTCGCTTTGGATAAAAGTGTCAGCTAAATGCATAAACATAAACATAAACACAAAGTTGGGATGCTGATGGTAAAAATTCCCCTTACATTAAACATAAGACCAATCCAAGAAATAAATGGAAAAAAAGCAAAAAAGAATAGCAAAGTAGCATTAAACATAAAAAGTAGTGGAGGAAAAATAAACAAAGACTATTAAATAATAACACTTTGGACAATTGAAACAAATACTAACAAAAAAGCAACTTTGAAAAGGCAAGCGTTTAGGAATGCACTGAGTTTGCCTTCTCAAGGCTAAAGACCGTTCCAAAGTTTAGGAGAACCGAGGAAAAATACAGACATAAAAAGGTCAGGCTGTTAGTCATACAAATTGGTATAAGAAACTAAAGATATGTATTTTTTTTTTAAGTTTGCAAGTCCCACTTCCACGAGTGTCTTTGCTCTCTAGCTTGAACCGATAACATTTTTGTGGAGACTCCAGACGTAATGTTGCAACTATTATTAATCTTCATCCCTCCGCTACTGTGTAAGAAGATAAACTTTACCAAAAATGTAAGATAGCGGGATAACTGGATAAGGTGGAATAGTACAATTTGAAAACTCATGTTGGACATTGCCCAGCAGATATTCAAAATGCTTTGCCCGAGTTCAACTAAACTGTTAATCTCTTTTATCTCACAGTAAAACAACAAATCACCAAAAAGTCAGCAATTACAATAAGAAGAGACGAATGCCTACCACACTTCATCATGCCCACTTCATAGCATTTCCGTAAGCGGCAGGCCTGGCAGCTTTTACGTCGGTTCTTGTCGATAGTACATTGATTTGTAGCGGGGCAAATATAATCATTGTGTCCTGATAAGAAAAAAAAGGGGCATTTTATCCCAAAATAATTTGATACGTAAAAAGAAAACAAAAATCAGAAAGGGAGGAGAGATCTTACCCTGGATGCTCCTCTTGAAAAAGGCCTTGCAACCCTCACACGACCACACCCCGTAGTGGTATCCGGAGGCGTAGTCGTGACACACGGCGCAGAAGTGCATGTCGGCTTTCCCCACGGCAGACGAACACGAGGAGGATTTCTCCTTCCCCAGTAACTTGTTACAGCTGATGACAGAGCTGCAAGAAGAAGCACAGAGTCTGTGAAAAATAACACCGGGGGACGACTTGACATTAGGAAATTTCGCTTGTCATCTGCTGGTCGTTAATCCCACAACGGGTAGTTTGTGGCTCAAAATGTCTATAATGTATAAAATTGTATTAGCATGTGTCTCACAGTACAATGCAACTCTGCATTTTTTTATATTATTCTCACGAGCAGCTAGACTTTTTCAAAACCTGGAGGAAAAAGGTTGATACCCATGTTTATTGTCATGGCTACTGTTTGTGTATGAGACCCGCTGAGGTTGAAGGAAGAGGTTAGCATTCAGCCAAGGGGAGGAGGCCATGTAAGGGGGCTAGATGATAAATAACTTCAGAGTGATGGAAATCCCGATTGTGTCTCCATACGTATTCTGCTTCCAAGCAGCCTGAGCATCTTTGTAAACTTTTTTATTTAAAAAAATGCTAACTTTTCCCAGACTTTCTCAAGCCCTTTGCAAAGTACTCTGCGGGCATAACCTGTATTTGTTTTGCTAATTTTCTAACTTGTATGTTTACCTAAAGACTTCCATTTTTGTGGTTTTTTAAAAAATATATAAATATATATATTTCTAAAATGTATTTGTTAAACCAATTAACACTGGCCCGTGGTTCTCAAAATCATAAAAAAGTACATAACCTAAGGGATGAGCCTATGTTTTGACTACACATTACAGACAATTTGGCATATATAAAATCACTAATCATAGGAGATATGTTGTGTCTTTTAAAAAAAAAAGGAATATATGGCATACAGATTGGTGAAAACACCACTACCAAAAGCAAATCGGCTGTCTTTTTAAGCCTATGAAAAAAAGCACTCATTTAGGCCAGTCTGTCCCTGGGTGAGGAGTGGGGAACTGAGTAGACCTTGACTCTACCATCCCCTCTCCCCCTCTCTTGAGATTGATTACTGGGATAAAATAATTTTTTTGCTGGCCAGCAATGTGGGCCCATTCCAGTCTGAGCTAGAGTCAGACCCTGAACATGTTTCAGTTCAGCTTCAACAAAGAGCTGGGGATTTTTGTATGTGCACAAAATCCCTGTCCTTCTCTCACCCTCTCTCTCTTGCCCTCTCTTTCTCTCACCCCCAACCGGCCTAGGCAGATGGCCGCCCACCCTAAACCATGGTTCTGCTCGAGGTTTCTGCCTGTTAAATGGAAGTTTTTCCTTGCCTGTGTCGCCTAGTGCTTGCTCATGGTGGGAATTGTTGGGTTTCTGTAGTTAACTTTAGAGTAGGGTCTGACCTGCTCTGTTTGGAAAGCGCTGTGAGACAACTGTTGTTGTGATGTGGCGCTATATAAATAAAATTGAATTGAATTGAATGTTGGCTGAGGAGAAACTTGTGCAATTGATTCAAGTTTATATCAGTGTGTTTCGGTATGTTACCAGCCATCAACAGTTGAGGAGTCTAATGCAAACCCCTCACACACACAACGAAGCCACTGCATTCACATTAAAACCAAGTTCTTTTTTTACAAGTGTATGTCCCTTTATTGATCCCATTAGATATTTGTAATTCATCTGTACCAGCAAACATTGTACACTGTGCAACTCCTAATAATGCGCGTGTACCATTAACTTTTGTGTTTATACATTTTAACCCTTTAAAGCCTGATCCAAGAAAAATAGGACGAATATTAGATTTTTTTCGTCTGGAGTCTTTCTTTGGCCCCTCAACAACATATGAAGAAAAAAAAACTGAACTGATTTTGATCAAATTAGCGTCAAAAATATTTTTTCGTGTAGTCTTCTACTCGCTGTTTTCACGTATATCTGAATGTGTACAACAGGGGTTTGAGCAAAGCTTTTACCATTGAATGATGCAAAAAGTCTCAGATCCAAAAGATTTCAGAAACTGTATGTATCAAATATGATACATTCGGCATTATAGGGTTAACTTCCATATTTGCCAAATACATTCAATAATGTCCACATACAGCTACTAATTGTTCAATTAGAGGACAACAAAAAGTGGATATAACTTCAAAACAACTTAAAAATGAATGGACGTGTTTCACTAAAGACGTTGAAAAAAATGCAGATTCAACGAAGAAGAAAGACTGAATTAAGTAAAAACAAAACAACAATATACTTTTTTCTGACACCAACTGTAACATTTCCAACGAGATTTGTAGATAAACTGGTTTACTTAAGTTATTCATGTTAGGCTAAAGACCAAAGTTTCAAGAACCAAATTTAGTTCTGATAAAATCTCTCTATTTTGCTATTCCTACCACGTGTTTGTACCAGTAATCCTACCTGCTGGGGACGATGCTGTGGGCTTTCGGCTCCAACCAGGGTGTGTGCTGGTTGGGTTCGTTGTAGACAAGAGGTTGGGTGCAGTGCAAAGTCAGAGAGGGAATGTTGTGGTGGCTGTGTGAAGGCCAAAAAGCTGACGGGCTCAGAGGTGGACACAGGGACGAGGGACTGTCAGTGACCGGCGGCCTGGTGTAACTCAGCACGGATGGACTGTAGAAAGCAAAAGGTCCGTGTCCGTGTCCGTGGTTGTAGTCGTGGCTACTGTCCGTGTACGGGGAAGGGATGCAGACGGTGTGGCCGTCCACGCCCAAAGGAGGACTGTACATGGTGGGTAGAAGTCCAGGGGACGTTGGCCTCTCTGATGCTTTGCTGGAGTCCACTTCCTGAAGCTGAAGCAGGGGTAACGTGTCAGCATTCAGTCCAGGGGACGAGGCCATGTCGTGGGGGGGAGATGAGATATACCTGGAGAGTGTTACTCTACTGCATTTTCTTCTCCAAACGAATCCTGTGGCAAACGACAATTAAATCAGACAATGAATTCCTTCAGATTCTACTGTCAAATTAAAATTAAGAGAAACAAAAACCCACATTGCAAAATATAGAAACAATTGAGTGAACAAAGTTAAAAGGTATCACCTCAATTATTTCTTATTAACAAGCAAGTTTAGATGAAATATTCAAACCCTGCATCTTGCAAAAGTATCCAATCAGTCTTATTTCTTAATTTTCTTCAAAGCAGCCATTTCTTTTAAGCCATTTTAATCTTTCTTAAAATTGTATAGCCCAGTCTTCAGCCAAATAAGTTGTCCATCACAACTTATTTGGTATGGGTTGAAACCTGAAATATTGTTGATATCAGAAAAATTAAATAAAAAATACCAGATACAGACAAAAACAGATTCTTTCCTGAATACTTTTGGGACTTAAAATCGGTGTAATTTGCCCTCTGACACAGTATACCGAATAACAAAGTTTGACCATGCCTCATTGAAGAAACTTTTCTGCTTTGAATGATTCTTTAGAAATTGCTTTCCACTTTCTGACCAAGAAATGTTTTAATTTTCCTCAAATATGACCCTACACAAACTATGTTATCTTTTATCCCTGCTTGTTACTGAATATATCACTGAATCAACTATAGTTCTTGTGTTTTTCCAACTACTAAAAATGTCCTTAAGGTGGAAATGAATTTTCTGTTGCTTGTATTAAGCGTTTACTTTTATATTCTTCAGATCTGATTTTAAATCAAAAAAGAAAATTTGATTTTAAAAAAATATTCTCCATTCAATGCTGAATAAATACTTAGGAAGCACGATATGAAGACATCAAGGAAACATTTTATTTTTATGAAATACATGCAAGGGCGGCACGGTGGTGTGGTGGTGGTAGCACTGTCGCCTCCCAGCAAGAGGGTTCTGGGTTCGAATCCCGGGGGAACCAGGACCTTTCTGGGTGGAGTTTGCATGTTCTCCCTGTGTCTGCGTGGGTTCTCCGGCTTCCTCCCACAGTCCAAAAACCTGCATGTTAGGCTGATTGGAGATTGGGGAAATTGCCCTTAGGAGTGAATGTGAGTGTGAGTGGTTGTTTGTCCTTGTATGTCTTGTGTGTGGCCCTGCGATGGACTGGCGGACTGTCCAGGGTGTACCCTGCCTCTTGCCTGTTGACCACTGGGATAGGCTCCAGTTCCCCCCGCGACCCCATGAGGGAATAAGCGGCATTGATAATGGATGGAAAATACATGCATCATCACCACAAAAGAACTTCTTTCCATTTTTTTGGAACTCCAGACAAAACAGGACAAGCTCTTGTCTTGTTTGCCTTCGTTTTGTCCAGACTATTGCAGATTTAGTCATCACTGAGGTAGAAGGGTGTTACTGCAAGCAGTGTTTCGATTATTCAAGGACACTTAAGAAATCACGTTAAAAATATAAGATAATTGGATGTTTTCCTTACTGACTAAGCTAGAGGTCAAATTGTGATCCTACTCTTGCTGCACTTGTAGACAAGATTGGATAAAAAGGAGAACAACCAGATTAACAACTTTACTCCGACTATTTGCAACAGTTAACTTAAGGGAAATATAGAAATAAAACTTGATTGACAAGGTTTCAATTTCACTGATACTTAAACCTGCTAAATTCTAGATATACTGTACATCTTTAAAAAAAAACTCTAAAGAACTACATATTCAACTTATGAGATGGATGGTGGATCCAGGTAACATGATACAGTAATATTCTTTATTTCGTAAAAAGAGAATAGCTCCATTTGTCAGCAGTCTATTTAAATTAAAATCTGTTCCCAACACAAAAGAGAAGTTAAAATTAATCAGCTTGTGTAAGTTTACATGGCTTGCACAACCTGTTGCTAAACTATAGCAACATTTCACTGGTAAATTAGTGGAAGGATCACTAATGAACTGGTACTATATCAATGCATATGCAAGTTGAATCTTAGCACCACTGAGTAAACTGAAATATAAATCTTGCAATTTTGGAAGGTCTTGAGTTTATATGAAGACTATAATTTATCTCTTCGATCTATTAAACATTAATACTTAAACCATGCCTTGAATATAGAGTGGCATGGCCTTTAATAAAACTATAAGTCATGTTTCACCATATGATGCCATATGTATCATATTTGATTCATGCGCTTTCTGAAAGGTGTTGCATCTGGGACCTTTTGCATCATTTACTGACAAAAACTTTGCTGCTAACCCTGTAGTTTACAATCAGATATATCTGATAACTGCGGGCTAAACACTAATCGACCATAATTTTGATTTATTGCACGGTAACCCATGAGAAATATTATAAAATTATTAGTTTTTTTTCATATTCTGGTAAAGGGGCAAATAAGGAATTCAAACAAACCCCCAAAAAATACAATAATTTTCTCTTAATTTTTCTTAGATCAGAATTAAGTGATCCACTATTTCAGATAGTCTATTTTTTAGATCAAAAGCCACATTTAAAGCAACTTAAAAAAGACCCCCATGCCATTTTTTCAACGGTAAATATGTGTTCTGTGCAGGTCGGGTCAAAGTGGCCCTGGGCAAAACAATGCTTGTGTGTCTGTTCACCCTTTACCCTGACATCACCGTGCCCTAATTCAGAATCAAGTCCCCTCCCTGAAATTTATTACATCCAACCAAAAAAAATAAAAAATCAAACCATGATGATGAGACAAGTTACAAATACTTTGATCTTCTGAGATGTGATTGAATACCTGTTGTTGGACTTGCACTTGTGGACTGGGTGTGTTATTCAGATAATTTTTTTATTGAGACAAATGCAGATACAACAGTTACTAAAATGCTAACCAAAATGCTTTTATTGTAAATTCAAATACTGCTGAACCTTGAGGAAAACATCCCTGATTATAAGATTGTTAACTATTTACTTTCCACGTTGAGCAAGGGCAACTGAAAATTTATCATACACCATTTTTGGGGGATTTAAAAACAATTAATTTAATGTGAGGAAACAGGTCATTCCCACTTGTGCGGAATTATTTTTTAAGGGATTCTTAAAAAAATGTAGCCTGTTAATAGAAACTTATCATGTGAGAGTACTATTTTCAGAGATATCATAGATTGTAGATGATAGAATCAGAGCATTCTTAACAGCTATTTGATAATTAACAATATGCTGCTATATAGTGTATTGAACTATTCCAAACCCACATTTATCAAAATGTTCTGTAACACCTGTGCATTTCTCAAACAATCATTCAATTATTAATAGTCTTTAACTTCCCCTTACAAAAAAAAACAACAAAAAAGGTTTTAATAAGTCATATTTGCTCATCAGAGTTTGGTCAAAAGCCAGGTCTTTTACATTGATTTAGGTGTATTTGACACAGATAAATAAACGCTGGTGTTTATGATTAAAAAAAAAAGACAGAGTGAGAGCTTTTATCTTTTATCTGTTGTCCTGGATTATATTTTGGCAAGGATTCCATTTAGGTTACTTCTCAATTTTTGTTGTCCACTGTTTTAGATTTTGTTCAAAGGCAATTTAAATCACGCATATTCACATTTAATTTCTGTTTATTTTTTCATGTTTTGTTAAAAGGCCAAATAAGGACTTCAAGCATAAAAAAAATCTCTATTTTCTATTGGATCAAGCTTTAAAGGGCTAACTGAAACATAGCTAATAAAGCCAATGAAGGTTAGAAAATAACTACAGCTACAGTCTGTAGTTATAAAAACACTGCACTGCACTGTTGTTTTTGGAAGATGAACACACCTGAAAATGTTTGACAAGTACTGAAATAATAGTAGCAGAAGATTTAGTCAAATCAAAACCTTCAGAAGTTAAGATGCGCACCTCAAAATTTTCAGTTTATGACCATTTACATGCTCTGTACTCATGCATTAAATGAGACCAGCAAAAAATCTGATTTGATTTGATCAGAGAGCAGTCCGTTGATGATCTTATATTTAATGTTACTATTATTATCTCTAATTTCTCCATTAACATGCTGCCTGGTCCAACCGAGATAGGACGGACGCAATTCTCAAAAAGGCTTTTAGATTATTATTTTTATGTTCGGTTTTGTTTGTTTGGTTAGGGTTACTTTGTGTATTTTAACAACTTATAAAAAAGCCAATAAAAAAACAAATGTATTTTGCAATATAATCTAATGAAACCAAACAGGCATGATGTCTGCTCCCATTGTTTAGGTTAGTTTGCCGTTAGACTGAATGTCTGTGGATAAAAATGTGTGGGGTGAATAACCGATATGCAAAATTACATTCTTATTGTGTCCATGCTCTAACCACGACAGCCAAACATAATCATATCACGGTTTTTCAAAACAAGCAACGGTGGATCCAGAAAATTAAACTGAAACAGAGAATAAACACTAGGTGCACAATAATAGAAATAATTAAGGAAATGAACACCCCACGCTCTGGCTGACATTTAACATGTGAACAGTTTCTCAGACACCCAATAATCTTAGTCTGTATTTTTTGTCTTGAGAAATGTCTGAAGTTACACCAATGGCTTGGCATAGGATGAAGTACTTTTAAAAAGATTCAAAAGACATTAAAGAAAAATGCTTACTTACTTCTTCAAGCGGTGCATTAGGCTTTTAACCAGACACAATCAAAATGCGCTTTTGTCAGAATGTCTTTGCCGAAGTTTGAGCTTTGAACAGGTTGGTGTTCATGGCAGCCGTCCATTGTAAACCACCACAGAGGCAACAAAGGGTCAAAGGGCACTATTTTAATGCAACTCTGTCTTTTTTTTCTCCACCGCTTTAATCACGTTACCTGTGATCTGGCTTTTAGACAAACTGTCCAAGAGGGACAACGACTTTGTTTGCTTACTTCCCCCATTTTTAAAATGGACTGGTCAAATCTATTCTTTTGTGTAGTTTGCTTCCCAAAGAGCTTAGCAACACAACACTAACAACACACGCCCCTAAATAACCAACACCTCTGTGCACATATAAAAGCAAGTGCTCCTTATTTGATTTGAATCTTTCAAAATTCCTTATCAGGACAGTGCATTTAATCAGTTTGGTTTAAGAGATAAAAAAGAAAAGTATCCCAGTTATCATATACATGTGCAGTATGAACTTATGTAAATTAAACAGAATGTAATTAAAGTCAGTCTGTAATGGGGAAAATGCAAAAAATAACTTTTTTGTAGTTTTACAGCATCGTTGTATTATTGTTTTATTTTATTTTGAAAATATATCTAACTTTTCTATTTCACTTTATCATATAACAACACATTTTTAAGGTGTATACTAAGTCAGAAACTCATATTACTGACCTTTTTCACATTCAGTCAATTAAATATAAAATCTGTTAAAGAGATGACTGTTTATGATATGTGTAATTGTGTAGTGGCTTTCTGTTTTGGATATCACAAAGATAAAGCTTAACCGGTAACTCTGGGTTGGCAGAGAAATGGAAATGGAAGTTATTCCAGGAAATGATTCCATTGTACATAGCATGTGCATCAACATTACTTGATGTTAGTATCATAAATACAGTTATAAACATGTCAAAACTTAAACCTCAAGACTTGAATGTCAAAACTGCCATATTTCTTGGTGGAAACAAATACATGAAAAAATATAGAATTCATAGTAAGACTAAAATCAATTTAGCAATGAAACTCTGCTGCCTTTGTGTTTCTTTTCTGTCCTGTCCCCAAGTGGTCAAATCAAATGGCTGTTCAGTTTTACCCTTTGGTTTAACCCTGAGTCTGCGATATAATTGTCAGTTTTTGCTATATCTTCCTTTGAAGACTGATATCAAACACCATTATTGTTCAGACTCAATGTATACACAATAGTTGTCTTTTACCCCAAAAGAATAACCAATGACCAGTTAATGAATACAAGTATTATATTAATTTGCTAAAACAAATAAATGAAAATGCCAATATTGACAGCCAGGGGTTGAGTAGATCAAATAAGCAGTAACGTTAATGGATGAATGCAAAAGAGCTTTTGGTTTAACTCCCAAATGAGGGATTTGCATGGTCTCCCCATGGGGCAATCCACTTCCTAAAATTATTTTTTGTTTTTTTTCAAAATTGATCCCAATGGTATCCTGTGTGTACAACACCTGCACCGTGAGTTGATTTAGACTCCAACCCTTCCCATCCTCAGTCTTTAATTGAATGCCAGGAATGTATGTGCTGAATATGGAGATTTGTTTGAACATGAATGTACTCAGTAAAACAAAATTTATGTCAAAATTGGCGTTACCAGTAGAGATTACTTTATTTGCAAAGATTTATCAAACCAATAGAAACTCTGGGACATTCTTTGGATGCATGGCACTAATAAGAGCGTTACTCAACACACGTACATTAAACCATATTTAGTGAAAGCTAACCACAACACAATCATCCCATATCTATTGTCAAGCAGGGTGGTGGAGGGGTTGATGAGAATCGTAACAACAAATCCACAACAAAATCGCTGCAGAAAAAGGATTGCAAGCCCTGTATAACCCCGCAAAAGTCCAGTCCTATTGTTGGAGAGCTAGTTTTAAAAATATGCATCTCTTACAATCTTACAAAACTTCAATTTCAACAAAGTTCCAGAGTGCATACTATTATATTACCCTGCAACAATGCCATTCACAACAAATATCCTACCAAGGAACGAACATACTAAAATGTTTCTTCAAAGGAAGCTTCGCAGTCTGGTGTTTTTTGTTGTTGGTTTTGTTTTTTGTATAAAAGGAACCATGGATGTCCTTCCTTTAGAACAATATTTTCAGCCAGCAGCACATACCAAAGCACAAAGACTTCCAGCAACACCATTACCAGGCCTCTATTTCCCAGTTTCTCAGATTTACCGAGTCAACAAGGAGCTGCTGGAGGACAGGTCAGCAAATTACACGGGAGCTGGACAGAGCTGTTTCGGACTCACGGGGGAAGCTGAACAGTGAGACTTTAGCTGAATGGACAAGCTGATTATAGTTTCGGGACGGAGTAATTTTACCTGTCACCTGTCACTGCTGCTCCATCTACCCAGCAGACAGGTTTGTCCGGTGTATTTTTTATTTTTTTAAACCTGCAGTCCAAAAACTATTCAACATACTTTGAAAGCAATTTCATATGATTTTAAGCTTATGGGGCATGGTATAAATGCACAAAATCATAGATTAAATCACTGTTAAATTCTTATATTTCAAGAAGTCAAATTCACTTCGGCGAAAAATACATTTGATGATGACTCATCAGAAATAATTTTTCAGAAGCAGTACTTCCGCCTTCCTTTAAAATATTATTTTTAAGTATTTTTTTTCTAAGAAGATCATTACTGTGCTTTAATGTGGTGATATATGTAACAACTTATGTTCTTATAGTTCATGTTTTGGCCATAAAGTAGTCAGTTAGCAAGTAATATACAAAACCGGACAATATCTTGGTCTTACTACGTTAATTTATTTCATTTAGAAGGAGCAGAGACAAACCATGCTTGAAAGATGGTCCCATCTTCACTAAAGGGAAGATTTTCTGGAAAATGTTTCCCTTTAGTGAAGATGATTCTACTATGTTAGCTTGTTATGACTAAATTATTATGCACAAATATCTCTGTTCACAAAATTTACAAACGAGATAGAATATGTAACAAGTTAAAATTAACTTACTGTTCCAGAAACACTTTGTAGTTACTATTGTAGTCAATTTAGTCATTTATGTTAGCCGAACTGCATGCATTCTTCATCAATCTGCCATGCACTGAACAAAAACAGGATATGGTAATATCTGAGCTATATCCAGTAAATGAACTGCATCATAATCTTTATATCAACACATTTCAGATTGACCTGAGTTTAATTTAATGTAAAATAATAGTATCACACTTCCATAATGTAACAGATGATAGGATTACAGGACAAAATTGTTTGTAATCTTTCAAATCTAACTGCTCAAGTATACCTGACACACTTAATAACAACTCATTGGCAGACCTTCAACTGTTTTACTTCATAACTTGTCTGTGCAAATAATTGTTGTGTATATTGTTAAACGTGACGCACACTGCTGGAATGTTGATTTTCTTGTGATTTGATGCGGTTTTAGAGAACTCACTGGCGTAGATTGCGGAAACTGCACTCGTTCCAGTTGTGTTGTTTTGTGAAACCGAAACTGATGACTGAACTAAATCTGATTTAACAAATGGTTATTATGGCTTTGTAAATATACCGTAAATGATCAAATACAATTCTGGACAATCTCAAGCAGAGTCTAACCACATACATTAATATGAAAATGATTGAGTTGTTCCTTGGACCGTACTTTTATCACAATCCATGATGACGTGTTGGACCTGTTTAATTTACTGGAATCATGGCACCAACAAGGAGTAGTAACCATGGATTATAAAAACCCTGTAATAAACTAATTCCACAGCAAAATAGGTAAAAGATGAAGATTATAAAAGGGAAACCCCGGGAGCAATTAACACAAGTAAGACATCAGAAAAGAAATGACAGCACGAGCCCAACACGAAACTGGACAATAGACACTGTACAACATAAAATGCCATCTTTATTGGATAAAGAGATGATGCTGGAACTTGTTTGCCCAAGAATGTAGAATATTTTTTTCTCACTTAAAGTTTTCAAGTTTCCACTCTGCTCAAACAGTATGCACCTAATATACAAAGGTTGAGGTCCTTGGTGCACACAGCACATATATATATATACTGTGAACACAAAGCTTTTGACCTACATGTAGATATGAGTGCAGCAAAAAGAAAATAAACATTTTTCTGATCAAAGGATGTCAGTCTGAGTTAAGTTCAATGTAAAAATATATATATATATATATATTTTTTTTTGCATTTCTGTTCATTTGCAAAGTTTAAAAAGTGTCACAATATCGTGATACATTATTTGGTATTTAGTATAACTAAAACAAATTGCAAATTTGTCTTTAAATAATCATTTTGGCAAAAACAAACATTTATCTACTCAATACGGACACGCAACAGATGGTGCTAATTGTTACTTGTTATTATCAGCATTGGATATGATTTTATTTATACAATGGCATTATTGTGCAAAGGAAACAGAAGTCCCACGTCGTTTTATTCATTTTTTGACAAGTTTCCATCAGATGGGTGCACATCTGAAACTGAAGACCTTCTGGGACCAAACAAATCCTAAAATAAGCCATTTACAAATTTACTACTCGATCCGGATACAGCAAAGATCTAAAGTGCTGCAAGAGTTAGTTTGGAACAACTTCTTAAACTCTACTTGGCTAAAACATATGCCAAACATAATATTAACAGAGCCTTAATCAAACAATAATCAGAATATGCAGCCATCCCAAATATACTAAACATTGCAAGAGGCAACCACTAAATGTCCACCCACTTTATAAACAACTCAACAATTGCCTGCTGGTCTCTTTTATGGTCTTTCATAGTATTTTCCCAACAGCTTTGAGACATCAGATCATGGCATAATATCATGAGGCATGGATTATTCAAAAACAAAAAAATCGACAAGAGAATGAAGGGAGCAATGAGTTCCTAATTATAAACAATAGTGTTCTTCAGTTGCTGATTTAACTTCACATCCTCCAGCCCCCGAAAAAAAAAAGAAGCGCGTTCCGCTGGGTTAGACTAGGTACTAGGTACTTAAATGAAAAAGATCAGATGTTATCCAGGAAGTGGATATTTTTTCAAACCTGTTTGCACCCTCCTGGGGTCATTCATACCCAAGTTTCACCAAATCCAGGGTATGAGTGACCACAGAGGGGGACATAAAAAGTTAAACAGGACAGTGATATAATTCTTCTTGTTCCGATGGTTTCCATAGCCCATCCCACAAGCCCTTTTGTATCCTGTCCAAAGAGACCACAAAGAACCAGTGAATGACTTGTACTAGTTTGTACCTGGTATTTTATGGCTCGGACCAGAGTTTTAACAGTCAAACAGAAAGAGGTCGCTCTATGTTAAGAGTCTGATCCTAAACCAGTATTTTAACCAATCTGATAAAAAAAAAAAGACAAGGAACTTCAGGTTTGGCAGGTCATGCATACCTTAAGGGTGAGACTTTTCAAGTTATTAGCATTAAGAGTAGTAGAAGCTAGGAAAGATAAGCACACACTACATGGGAAAGGCGGTAGAAAGCTACTTTATGCGATTTTGTAAATGGATATCATACCTGATGAATACTGTTTATGGCTGTGGTAGCACCAGATCCAATTTGTTTTTTACCATGTTTTTTTTTTCCCCACCATCTTGCACTTTGTTTGCAGTTTTTGCACTGAGGCAGTGGGTTTTACCCATCCTCCTCACGTATCTATTCAGCCTTGCTGCCACACACACTTGCTGCGTACTTCTAGCTATCACAAGAAAACGCATTACCAAATAACAGAAATAATATACTCTCTCTGATCTGACTGATCTGGTTCTAACACTGTTGAAGTGTTGTTAAGGGAGAACACTATCAGTCAGATACTTCCCCGTCCCCTTATAGTTACGACAAGTAACTAGAAGTTTTGTCTCATCTTGAGAATATCTTTATGCCTAAAACATTTATTCAAATATTTGAGCTTGCCATTGCAAGTTTTAGTAGAATCACTGTTACAGAGCTAGTGGAATTGTTGGGCTTCTGTAAAAAAAACTCAGAGTAGGGTCTAACCTGCTCTGTTTGGAAAGCTGTTGTTGTGATTTGGCGCTATATAAATACAATTTAATTTAATTTAATTTAATTGAGACAGGGCAATCAAGCCGTGCAATACTTTTTACATTTGTGATAGTTTTTTTTCAATCATGATTAAAAAAAATACATATATCTACAAGGTTAAATACTTTACTGTATAGAATTTTGATATCTTTATGGAGTCAAACAAATGTTGGACTAGGTCTTTAAATTCTCGGAATGTATTTTGTGGTATGCGCGTGCACAACTGGTCAATAACTTTAACCAGGTAAACAATTAGGTCAGAGGCTCGACCGAGAATGATTTTAATCAGTTTTTCAGAAATATGTATCCATCCACGTCACCACAGCAACTGTGACTGTGCTGCAACCGAGGCATGACAGCCTCCCTTCATTGCTGCCCCACCTGCCTGAAATAAAAAAAAATTAAAAAAAGCCTGGGAGAGGGTAAGTGCAGCGACCAAACAAACAAGCCGAGCTGTTTTTTTCCGATTACCGGTCCCGTGTTTTAGTCACACTCTGCACTCAGATAGATATTTATGGGCAATCTTTTAAGACGGAGCTGATGGGGTGGGGGTGTCGAGTAAAATGGCCTTGACAAATTCTCAGTGCTGACCGGTGGAATTCTATTCAACGAGAACGAAAAAAGGCGGAAGGGGATGTGCTTTGAGCCTGAAATCTTATTTCTGGTACGGCAGGACTTCCCTCCATCCTCCCCCTCCGCACACATTCATACTTTTTTGACTCCCCCACACCTCCAGTTATTTGTGAGTGGAAGAGGAATCTGTTATTTACAGCAACGGTCAGATTATAATTACACCATGAACAGTCTCAAGGCCGTGAATCGGAGGCTGCCATGTTAAACATCCACGGTGATTTCCAAAGTAGAGCCTGAAGAAGTGGACCAGATAGTTTTGCTGATGTGATTAAGCAATCAAATAAGACGTCAAATGATTAGAATTAACACGAACCTTACAAACAAATAGCGAAGTGCTAAAATCATAAAAATAAATGTAACAAATATTAAAGCTAAAGATGAAAAAAAGTTAGCAACATGTTCAGATTAAATCTCTGAAATCGTTAAGTACATTATACACGGGGAGACAAATCGTGTGGTCATGTATATTTTTAAGAATCTTATCTGGCTATTACCTTCGTAGAAACATAATAGTCAGCTCTAAAGGAGCAACAAAATCTTTGTGTAAACCATCATCCCTTTGAAGGTTGAAGAAAGAGAGCACGTACCCCAGAGTATGAAATGGCAAGAATAAAGGCAGTGCAAACTCCACAAAGAAATTCTAAATGTTAGTTACCTCACATTTGTATCCATGTGACTTTTTTCAGGGTTTAGAGTACTTTTTTTTTTTTATTTAAGCTTCGGTCACTATAACAATAATTGCGATTTTAAATATCAATAGCTAAAATTGTTGCATTAAGGCACTAAATGTGCAAACCATCCCATAGATAGTCAAGTAAGTAGAAACTTTCAAATAGTCCTTACAGAACTGCATTGTTTCAGTATTTCTTATCAGAAAAAAAGGATAAACCTTTATCTCTCAGTGAAACTGTAGCCAGCACGGCCATGTAAAGGAAATGAGACTTTCTGTCTACAATATTGAGTGTATATCAAGACAAAAAGTTACAAATAACTGAATATTGGTCCACACTAACGTTACTTTATATAACTTGTTGTGTTGTTTTGGACCTCTGTGGATGAGAGGTCAGTACCTACTCATAATTGATGTTAAAAAGGACATTTTTCTTAGACCATCCAGACGTCCTTCTATTGTTCCTTTATCTTTAAAGAGAACCAAAATATGTATTTAATAGATTTTACTTAGAATTCGAAGACATTAGAAGACATATTCTCCCTGCTGCTTTATTTCCAAAGAGGATATTGAGCTGGGGTAAAAAAAATACATTTTACATTCATTTTAAGAAAAAAATATTTGGCAGTTATATGGTTATACACAATGAATAATTGTTTTCTTTGCAGAATCAAATCAAATGTAACCTTTTGCCCTCTCTTCAACGACTAAGGATTAAAAATCTAAAGGTCGTCCTTGCAGTTTTAAAGCTGCAAAACACAAACGCAAAGTTGCAAGTTGAAAAAACCCTCCCGAAGTCCGTTGATTCGTTTCTGAATTTCACACTCGGGTGGCGTGTGGAGGGCGTTAAGCAACTGCTCAGTTTTACCCCGCAAAAAAAATAATAGCCATTTTCATTCTTGTGTCACCAACCTGTCAGCTGATGCGGTGATCAGAGGAGGAAATTGGCTGCTGTTGCTTCAGGAGTTTTGAAGGTTTTTTTCTGTTCCTCCAAATTATAGCCGCAGCTATAATAAGTCAATGAATGGAAAATAAAAAAAAAAGATAAATACACTAAAACAAATACATAGGCAACTAAGGCGTATAGTTGTAAAGACACCGATGCTTATTCCACCGGCTTAGTCCTCTAAGAACTTCATTAGTCCTGGTGTGGCTGATATTTCCGCTCATCCCTCTCCGGGCACTCGAAAGTGAGTGTTTTAAGGTTTGGCCCATTTGCTGACGTCACGTCATAACCACGCCCCTATTGGAGGGCTGCCCGGAAGTGTTGCGCAAACAAGCGGGAGGGTCAAAAACTTTACGCCTATGGTAAAAACTCAAAGATCAAAATGCATTATATATAAAAAAAATAAATTAAAAATATTTTCTTATGATCTCTCTGCACAACCTGCTCTGAGTTCACAAATAAAAAGCAACATAACGTTCGGCAGATCGTAACTCGTTTGCCCATCAAAAATTACGTTTTTATTTATTTTTATTTTTATTAAAGACATCACCTCTGTCACTCTTAATATATCATGATTGTCTACGCCGTATTTTGCATTATTACATGTTGTTTCCTTGAAAGATCATGGTCACATTTACTAAAAAAAACATCTAATAACACAGAGCTATTTTGCATATAATCAATCAATAAAGTACCAAACTTAAGCACATCTATGCTTTGAATTGTATTTCATTTTAAAGGAAATTGCTTTAAAACTATGTCATCACCCTGCAGATGTAAATATGTATGCTAAGGAGGGTTTTACACTGAATGTCAGAATGACAACCCAGCAACAACAGGCACACAACATCACACTCTAATATAAAAGGACAGACAACAGTTTGTTGTCCGTCCTATCCTTGTGTTCAATTGGCTGAATTTTGTTTGGTGATTAATACGCATGCTTTTTCATTGTTTTCCTTAGCATTAGGCCTTATTAGAGCTGAGTTTGTGCAACGTGATCAGTAATGACTCGGTAATACTTAATGTTTTCATGCTTCTCCAAATGATTGCTTTTCGGATTGAAGTCTCCTCTACAGGAATTCTAACAATTCTAGCGATAGTCTCATTGTTCAACAACTTCGTTCATTGATAGGCTGACCTCCAAATTGAATTAATTAAAATTACAATTTGCACTGTCTTCTGAATCTTCTAGCATTGCTTTTTGCACAGTTTATTGCCTCAGTGCCAAACAAAATGATCAGCCCATGTGGAAAGGAAAACACTGTGGAATCTGCATTGCACAAAGTGTTGCAACTGTTTCTTGCCAGTTGCTTTGAATCTGTTTGGTGTGACACAGTTGATCTTCTCTTTTAGTTATATCTGGTTATATCGATTTTTTACAGGACAAGCATGTTGTTGTTATGGTAATATATATATATGAACTGTCAAAATGTTATGGTGATTCTCGTAAAACCCAAGAACAGACTCCAGGTCAAATTAGATGTGTTACAGGTAACTTCATGAATGTACAACTTGAAAGACCATTTGGGGCAGTCACAACAGTTTACTTGTTATACTAATAGAAAAACCTATTTGATTCCATTTTTACAAAGTAGTATTTAATTAGCCTTTATCATAGTTTTTATCTGTCACTGATGCACAATATGTCGTGTCTCCAGAAGTAAATAATAAACGTGTATCTTCGTTTGTCTCTTACTTTTGGCCCTTTTTTCATGTGATGATGTCCGGAATCTCATCAGCTTTTACTTGACCCCTGATTGTTCGGACAATTACCTCTTGTCGCCACTTGGTGCTGCCAATGAACAAATCTGCATTTCAATCACCTGCCATCTGTAAATGATTAAAAACAGAAAGCTTTTTTTTTTTGGATCTTGCTCACATTCTTAAAAAGTACAAAGTAATATAAAACCATTTGACAATCCTTTCACAATTTATATTCGCTTAATAGTATTATTAGACAATAATAACGGTTTGGTAAGGCATCCTGTGTGAATAGAGCTTTGCACTGATCTAATAACCTTTTTTGTTGTGTAAAAAGTAGATCTGTAACTAGTATATACTATAAACCAAAGCCTATTTGAGTCAAGATTTGACTTTTGGCATTGAGGGTCATGTCACTTTATTTGAACTCCTTTACTTTCTGTAAGTGACCTTATCCATTTTCGTGAAAAATTCTATTCAGACTCCCTATCAACATGCAGCTAAGGCTCACATATTTTACAACTGAGAGGATTCCAGACACCAGAGTTGCAAAACTTATTTAACATATTTGGAATAGTTTCCAGTGCCATAAGAAAGGGCCAAAAGGGTAAATCAATCTGTTATTACTCTTTTAGTCAGTCTATCCTGTCACTGAAATCCATTAACGATGAAATGGAACTGAACAATACTTGAAAAACAAGAAAGTTTTACATGTGTCACACCAGGTCATATTAAGTTGTTCATCTAACTAAAGTTTGCATTCAAGAAATATATCCCTATTTCTATTCTCAGGATCATATGCATATTGGATATTACCTATAAACGAAATCTAAATTGCTATGTAGCATAGTTTAACAAAATGTGTCAATATGCTACATTATTTTATTATTTGATTAAATTATGTGATCATTCTGACATTTGTTTATATGTATCATTGGTATGATCAAGATACTATCACTTATTAAGCTTTGAGGTTATGCAATTATGAATCCCAGTGTGGTTTGTGAAATAAACCTGTCAGTTTATATTTAATGATTTAAATCAAAACGTGATCAAAATTGGTAACTGGTGTCCATGGAGATGTATTCACTATAGTTGATGCTACATTGAAAATTTGTCAGAAAAAAATTGCAAGATGTGTTTCAATTGTAACCTGTAGTGTTCCCACTTGAATGTGAAGTCAAAAATTGTGAACCAATCAAATTATTGTCTCTTTCTTTCTTGACTACTTTCTCTTAAATTCATCATTAGTCCACAGAACATGCACTGTTCAAAGGAAAGGCACCACACACAGTGTTTTATGGAGCTGTATTACTTTGCCTAGGAACAAAAGTATTACAAACACAAAAAAGTGTTCTATTTATGTGGTTTTACTACATTATTCTGTGTTTGTCTCTAGTCTCTCCCTCAATATTTCAGATACCAGGGTTCAAAATCAAAACCAGGATTTTTTAAATTAATTTTAGAAACAATTCACCTGCAACAACATGTAAGTTTTCTGTTCTGGTTTGGTTTGCCCTAAAAGCATATTTCACAGTAAACTAATTTATTTTGTTGATCTGTAGAGCAATATCATTTAATTTCAAATTCCAAATTACCATGCTATAATTGGGTAGAAATGTTTTGATCTTGTCAGTATGTTTCATTATTTTTTTTTGTAAATTATGTAAATCATCCACAGAATAAACAGTTTAAAAGAGTTAAAATAATCTGGGAGAGATTATTCCAAAGGACCAAATGGAGTTTGGACACCATCAAAATTGTCTTTGCCTGTATGTCTGTTTGTCTGAAATCATCCATTCATATTTGGTCCTTTTGAAATACAGAATAATTGTTCTGATCTTTAGATTCTTCCCCAGCCTACTTCAATTATCTTCCGCTATCTACTCTATTTGCCCTATTAGTAGCTGGCACACTCCACATCATGATGTTAGATGATACGACTCACTATTTCAACAAAATCAGGGCAAACGGAGAACTGTGTGTTCCCTCTCATGTCTTCTCTTCTCTCTTAGCCTTTTGCTCCAGCAACAAAGACGAACGTGTCCTCCTCTCGTTCTGCGTGGGATGTATATTCTTTTCTGTGTTTTGGGGGGGGACGAATGGCTGAATGTTTGTATATGCATACATGTGAGACTTTATTAGAAAAGTGTGAGTGTGTACAAAAAGATGTGAAATCAATCTGGTCCCAGATTCCTTGCAAATGCCAGAAGATTAATCTTTTCCCAATTCTTTTTTTTTCTTTTACCCTTATCGTTTCTTATTCTTTTTTTTTCCTTTTCTTATTTCACCGGATCTCTGCGTCTGCTCGGATTGTAATGACGGATTCCCGGTGCCTTCATCCGGTAGTTGCCCATTACTCACGTAATCGACTGAATATTCAGCTGCATGTCCTTCGAAGTGAAACTCGGGTTAGGTCAGAAGGGACTGATGAATTATTATCAGTGGAGATATATACTTTCAATTACACTGACTGAATAGAACTCGTGTATTTATTGAAAAAAAATTCATGCGTTTCATCCCTAAAAAAAGCTGAAAGGAGAACTCAGGGTTGCACTAAAGTTGGATCTGAATCATTGGGTCGTCCATTTGATTTTAGTACACATTGAACTCTGCATAGTTTTTAATACAAAATGTCCTCTTGGCAGTGTGAGGCCAAGTATGGGGGTTCTTTAATGATAAAGCATGAAACATTAAACTAAAAACTAAACCTTTTAATTCGGATAAACCGAATACAAAGGTAAATTGAAGCTTTATAACGATGAACAGCCTCATTTCACAACAGAATCACATCACAGGCTTTACTATTTTGCAGTTATTATGTTATCTTAACTCTTTCCTATATAGCCTACATGCTACCCAACATCTTAACATACTTCTTTTTCCCAATCGTTCCCATTTTGGATCCACTTTCCACGTCTTGCTAAAGTTTAGTTAGTTGAATGTCTATGAATATTCTGACTGGTTACTGAGATATTAAAAAATATTCGCTTTAACTTAAATCACAGTGACACTTTAAATAAAAACAACAACGTTACATTTCCTTTTTTTAAATTAAATTATTGTTAAAACTAAAAATCATAATTTATTCAATAAAATTAGATAGCTTACCATTTTAATAAAGATACATTAAGTATGATGGCTGAAACAAATCTTGGGAAGTGTTAACATAATGCAGGTCTGATTTGTGGATGATATAGAATACAGCCTGGTAAACAGTCCTAGATCTTCTTTGTCATATATTTGCATTTCATGATGCACTAAATATTTCAAATTGAAAACATGAACGATCTGGATGGCTGGCAGCAGACTCCAGTACTTTGACCGTACTTTTCTAAAGATTTTCTGAATTGTCCCTCATGTTGTTAGTCCAGAAAAACACGGTATGCGTGATTTCCTTCCTTTTAAGATAATCTCGAATAACATTAACCTCTTCCTTTCTAAACTGTAAACAAATTATCTCAGAGCCTTTGTACGTTTGTTACAGTAATTTGTTCCGCAGAGCAGCAGAAAAGCGTGGGAGAGGTTGCCTTGAACTCTTGGTACCTCCAGCCCATGACAAATCTTTCGCCTTGTCTGGGAAATGTTGGGCTTCTCCTGAATTCTCTGGCAGAACGAGGGCTGCTTTATGACCTCGATCACGAGACACAAACCACACAATGGCAGTTTTTATGAGAAACTCCCGGCTCAACAACGATGTGGACTCAGTGACAGAAATCACACTTTAATCTTTCCAAGGTTAGTCCGAGAATTTTTTGCGAACGAAAGAAATAGAAAATCGGTAGATGACATCATCATCGTCATCATAGACATTACCTTAAATGCTAAGAATCGAAGAATTGACAGTTTTACTATCCTTGGCTGCTTTCAAGTTTTGGAAAACCTTCTCTTTGGCCAATCAAAGAATTTCAGTATCAGTAATGTACGGATCCCAAGCAAGTCCCTTTAGATGGTAAGAAGCCTGATTAGTTATCAAAAACTCTTTCCAAATCAAGAGTCATGCAGTCTCCCTCCAGAATGTGTAATAGATACCTGTCCCAAAGTGCTAATAACAACAGTTTCTCAAACGTACACATGAAATCGTAAAACACTGCTCTAAATTTACAGGGCAAAAACGGCCTTTTAAAACATGCAGTTTTTTTTTCAGTATAGGAAAAGAATGAGAAGGAGAAGTTTTAAAATTTCTATTGGCTTTCACTTTGCAAACTGCAATATGATCATGTATCCTGAAACTCAGACTGTGACATCACAAAACTACGTTATAGCATCTTCCAAACCGACACTTATGAAAGCATGTGAAGTTGGATGGATGGATGGATGGATAAATGAATGAATAAATAAATAAATAAATAAATAAATAAATAAATAAATAAATAAAT
>CAJRST010002224.1:16567559-16615329 GCA_907169785.1 Menidia menidia | reverse complement strand
AATAAATAAATAAATAAATAAATAAATAAATAAATAAATAAATAAATGGCTTGCTTCATATTTTGTAAATATTTTTCCCACAGCCAAAGTTTAAAAAAGGGCAAAAAATAAAAAGACATTTAAAGATATTCTCACAAAAGCTAGACTGCCATGTTTGATATGAAAGTTAAGTTCAGCCCCAAATTAAATTGAACTATGGCCAGCGGTATCTTCTTCAGTGTAAATAGATATGGAGGGATTTTTGAGGATTTTCAACATGGATTTGACTGCTCTATATAAAATAACTGGATGTTGCTCAGGTTTGTGGTTTATTGCGACCAAACAATTTATATGCCCCTCTTAACAGTTTTCCAGCCCAAAAACCATGCCCTAGTTTTTAAAGATGTTGGAATAAAGAATGGTTAGAATTGTGCCTAAAAGGTTGGACTTGGAGAAACTTTTTTTAAAATAAAAATTTAGCAACAAGCCTATCGAATTTAGATAATCGAATCGGGTGTATTACCAGACAGCTGTTACTGCATCAATACTGCTTAACAATCTAAATATCTGAGGTTATAATGATGTATTAAGTGTTTTTGGTGTGACTGCTGAAATGGCTCAATTATACTTGTATCAATTCCATTAAATTGAACATCAGAAGCCACTATTTGGAAACACACCATATGATATCCACTTCACTAACTTGCAGCTGGTTATAGCACAGCTTTTAGGACAGTTGGATCCTTCTATCAAAGACAGATGTGGTCCTTCCTTTCACTCACTTTAGAGTGAGTGGGATAGAGTAAGAACTGGAATGGGTAGTTGGACACTTTCCTAGTCGCTAAAACAGACTCCTCTGAAGAGTATTGTTTTATTACATCTCTTAGTTTGTAAAAAATATTAAAGTAAAATCTGTTTCTTGAGGCTGGTTCGACTTGTGGGTTTTTTTTTCCATTATAAGGAAGGATTTTCTTCCCACAGTCACATTATGCTCACTCAGGATGGGATGGAGAATTGGATTGAAGAGAAAACTAGGTGCAATCTGCTGGTTTCCTTATTCAATTCAATTCAATTCAATTCAATTTTATTTATATAGCGCCACATCACAACAACAGTTGTCTCACAGCGCTTTCCAAACAGAGCAGGTCAGACCCTACTCTGAAGTTAACTACAGAAACCCAACAATTCCCACCATGAGCAAGCACTAGGCGACACAGGCAAGGAAAAACTTCCTTTTAACAGGCAGAAACCTCGAGCACTTCACTTGTAGACTGCAGAACAGAACAATGGGAGGTAGAACCTTCACTTTTCAGGCCCCTCTCTTATGGCACACGCTCCCAATTTAATTCTTGGTAGCAGACACCCTGTGTCCCAATTTGGAAACTTCTTAAATTAGCACAAGTGAATTTGATCATAGTGTCTTGACTTCGCAAGACCATTTGAGATTAATTTCGCATAGGAAAAGTACCAACCATTATTTTTCTGGGAAGCATATACGCCCTCTTCCCTTAAGATTTGGCTTAAAACTGTCATTTTTGACAAAGCTTATAGATAGGAATGATTCAAGTGAACCTGTCTATCCCATCACAACGTTTCTATATATATGTTTCTATTTCTCAATCAGTTTCTCTTTTCTCCATGTACATCTGTTATCATTAACCGGTGTTTCTCTTTCTTTTATCCAGTAGGAATCCTCAAGCTGCTGTCATGGTGTTATCTGTCCTGCTTTTTTTTTAGTGTGCAAAACCCCAGCTGGTGGAAGAGGATGAAAAAAGGGGATTTTTTTTCATTTGTATGCTTAGGATTAGGGACTGCATCAAAGTGATTAATCATTGCTATCTGTTGGTTTCCTTAGCCAGCATATATGTTTTTTGAATTGCTTCTTCTGACTACTTTGGAATTTAATGGTAAGTAATAGTAACCAGCAAGAATTTGATTGAATTGCTGTGAATTGGATTGGCGGCACGGTGGTGTGGTGGTTAGCACTGTCGCCTCCCAGCAAGAGGGTTCTGGGTTCAAATCCCGGGTGGAACCAGGGCCCTTCTGGGTGGAGTTTGCAGGTTCTTCCTGCGTCTGCGTGGGTTCTCTCCGGGTTCTCCGGCTTCCTCCCACAGTCCAAAAACCTGCATGTTAGGCTGATTGGAGATTGGGGAAATTGCCCTTAGGAGTGAATGTGAGTGTGAGTGGTTGTGTGTCTCTGTGTGGCCCTGCGATGGACTGGCGGACTGTCCAGGGTGTACCCTGCCTCTCGCCCGTTGACCACTGGGATAGGCTCCAGTTCCCCCCGCGACCCCATGAGGGAATAAGCGGTATTGATAATGGATGGATGGATTGTAATTAGCTTTAATGAGACTGTGTTTTGCACGTGACAGTTGTTGTAATTTCGTGATGTATACATAGAATTTGTGTCTCTTTTAAGAATAAATCTCTGCTATGAAAAAGTATTAAGTTAAACTATCCTCATAAAAAGAACAGAAACCTCAAAAGCCGATTTCAAGTCATTTTAAAGTATGAATAGAAAAGAGAGAAGATGTTCACAGACAGAGAAGATGAGTAAATTTACATTCCACGGGATTTACTGTTGAGCAAATCCACAAAGCATGAACCTTTATATTAGAGTGAGCCACCTGCTGTTCAGCATAAGTTAAAATCAGTTATTTGTTGTTTGATCTAGGAGTTGTGGCTCTCAGTGGTCCTCCACAATAAACATTACAGTCTAATGCTCATCTTTTCTTTAAAAAAATAGTTTTTTGTAGTCTGAGTAACACTTTAGTCCCAGATATGTATAGTTGCATGACATGTTAGTGGTGAGAGTAGTGCATAAAACTTGAAAAAACATTCAGATTACTCAAGATACAATACATAAGCACTTTAGCAGCAAGTAAATTCTTTCAGACAGCACATCACACATCACCTCTGCTGACCTTATTATCACTTGAGGATTCCATTATTTACATGTACTAAATATGAATTTGAATTTTCACCTACAATCTTAATTTATCTCCCTTCCTGCTCTTTTCTCACTTTAGAAGAGGCTTCAAATGTTCCTTCCATCACCATTCATAAACCTTAAGGATTTTCTGAACAGCTTAAATGCTCCCTTTCCCCAAATAAAGTCAGCAAACCATTTTGTCTCATTAATTCTGGGGTTGTTACAGTAAACACAGTTTTATTACAGCGCCGAGCCGTACTCCGAGAGGAATGTTTGCTCACTTTTTATGAACGCTCTCTTAAAATCCTGAGGGCTTTACATGAGAGACAGGGAGAGATGATTACTGAATTTTCTTACAAGCAAATCAGAATTTTCCTCAAAGGACATTTAATACCTTTCATTCTACCGTAGCTTTATTGGCGAAATAACTGTAGGAAATGTGGAGATTTCTTTTTTCTTTAAATGTATCTGTTCTTTTTTCCTTCCCGTTTCCTCCCAAATAACTGTCTTCAGTCTGAACTGACAGACATCTTAATGCACCAAGCAGGGTTTTTCTTTGAATCGGGAGTGCAATGACAGTATTCAGCTCCAACTTTTTTTCTCTGTCAGCAATGCGCCAACTCTGACAATGGAACAGGAGGAGGTTAATACAAGTTTGGCTTCAAGATACAGAGAGTATGTCCTAAAAGCTTTGAACTCATTTCTCTTCCCATCTTTTTTTCTCTTACTTTATTGTTCTCTCATCACACAATGGTGCCTTTCTGTATCCAGATGTGATGAAAACTGAAATACACAATACAATCAATGACCAAAGATGAGTCCATTCAGTAAAGGAAAACCAGATTTTGTCACATTTTCTGTTCAAAACGGGAAAAAAAACAAGGAATGACTGTCTGAAGTTAACAATTTTGAAGTCGAGCTTAAATACTACAAAAATTTTAGCAAACACCGGTTTAGTTAATCACATCAAAACATCGAATCATTTCCTATGCCAGTGCCAAAATGATCTTATCATGCTTTATTCTCAGCCAGCACTGTGAAATCATTTCTTGGCTGGTTGGTTTCAACCAGCGGGTGTGAGGAGGCTTAATGGTGCCATCTATTGAAAGGTGATGAGACAAATCTTCCTGTTTGATTCACTTTATCTACACCTTATTTTTTACAATGTCCCCACTTTGTGGATTATGACAACCAATTTTATCTAAATAATAAATATTACATTTAGTCATCGTGTTAATGATTGAGTCTTACTTTGGTGGACTATAAACTAGTGAAATATTTCATGATTCGGAATAAAATCTTTGCTCATACAAAGATGACATACATTACTTCTTTTATTTTAATTTTAAATGTTGTAATACAATCTAATAGTATTGAACTCCCATCTTTTCATGTCCAAAAACATTTTTTAGTAAATCTTTGAAAATTTAACTTTGTATAAAGGTTTGTCCCTTTATTTTTTGACAGAGTAAGATCCACTGCAATGTGTCAAATAAAATCACACCTGTAAAAGTGACAGATTACTTTAAATTGAAATAAACTATAGCAACTCTGCAATGATAGAGTAAGTTATCTCAAAGCTTGACACCATGATAGCATCTCCAGACTAGGTCCTCTATTTTTCTGAGACAAACATGTCGAACATCAATTTCGCTCTAAAAAGGCACACAGCATTTTTGAAACATTATCAGCTTTCATCTTGAGTGAGTTCAGAGGACTGCATGTACTGAGCTATTGGAGGTATGATGCTTTCTAGGAATCTGCCCCTTGAGCTTCCCAGAATCTCTCTGAAGCATCGCAAATCCTTCTAAATCTGCATCTTCATGATTCTAAATAATTTTTTTCTGAATCATTTACAGCAAAAGACAGGTGATCATCACTGATAAAAGACTTTTTCTATTTCTGATATTCCCCGAGTTTCCCTAGCTCATTTTCAGGCTTTAAGACTGGATATTTGCTCTAAACTCTAAACATGGTTTCAATAAGTTCAAACAAAGTTCAATATATCTTAAAATACATGTCACCGTAAAGAGTTACTGTACTGAATAAAACTTAAACAAATCATGGTAAAGGTATTCGTGAGACATCGACCAAAGTGCATTATGGGTAAAAGTACAGGTACATCAGCACAAATACAAGAACTGGAAATGATTAAAAAAGATTTGATTGAACAGACTAAGAAGTCCCAACCAGACACATTTGAACTAAAAGAGGTCACTCAACAACCAAAACCTTTGTCCAAAAAGCAAACGTGTAAAAACACAAGGAAACGCTCAATGCAAGCTGAGAAACTCAACTATTTTATAAATCCCTTTTTTTTTTTGTAGCAGTGCACCCGTTTACAGAAGAAAAAATAAAATAAACTTTACAGTATTTACAAAGCTGCTCAGTGTCTAAATTACTGCACATTATTGGGTCTTTGAAAATAGTGAAGTATGAAATAAATAAAGAAATTAAATTAATTATCTAAAGTGATGGCCACAGGCAGGAATGACTTCCTGTGGTGAAGCATGGTGAGATGAGTCTCTGACTGAAGGTGCTTCTGTGAGTGACCAACACATCATTAAGTAAGTTCTGTGTGATATTCGGGTCAGAAGGTGTAATTACACACACAATCGCTTGGGGGCTCTGGTCACCCTGGTGCCATAGATAGGAGCGAGCACACAGGAGAAGAAGAAATCTTCCGGTTGGCGCTAAAAGAAGCCCAACTTCTGTGTCTCGTCTCTTCTATACTCCAGGTCGGCATAAATCTGTTTAAAAAATGTTTTTAAGTTATTAGTAAGAGCTGACACGGTTATGAAACCGAGTAAGGTGCCACAGTATTCACTTTGTGAAGAGTATTGAGTTCAAAACAGGACATGTTCATGTAAAGCTAATTAATGCTAACGCTAGCAAACTTTCTGCATGTGATGTTCAGGTCTGGACTTTGACTTGGCCATTCTAACACCTGGATATGATTATTTGTGAACCATTCCATTGTAGATCATGCTTATTTTTAATTATCTTGTTGGAAGATAAATCTGCATCCCATTCTCAATTCTCTTACAGACTCCAACAGGTTTTGTTCCAGAATGGTCCTGTCTTTGGCTCCATCCATATTCCCATGAATTTTAACTATCTTTCCTGTCCCTACAGAAGAAAAGCAGGCCCAAACCATGATGCTGCCACCACCAAGTTTGACAGTGGGGATGGTGTGTTCAGGGTGATGAGCTGCTTTTAAGAACTGGAGGAAAAGACTGCCTCCAACACTGAGCTGTCCCCTAAGTTAACATCCCTGGCTGAGATCACCAAGAATTTAGAAAAAGAAGTAAGCAGAGCGGATACAAGCTTTATTTGACACAACTATCATCCACCTGACAGACAGCAAAAGGAGCAGAAAAACGGTCTTGATGAATTGGATACCTTCAAAGAGGAAAGCCAAGAACTTGCTGACAAACATGAAGATCTCATCCCAGAAACCAAACCAGTGGTTTCTGAGGCTCTGAAGGAGAAAAACAAACCAAAGGTTGGCACAAAAATCAAAAGTAAGAAAATGTAGAGCGGTTAAACAAGTTATAAGTAAATGGAAATAAATATGAAAATAGGTACCCTAAACATTTTTTTATTATTTAAAAAATTATCCCTAATTTTTCGGGTTAGTAAGTTCTGTGTGATATTTTGGTGAAAAGGTGCAATTACACACACAACCGCTTGGTGGCTCTGGTCAGCCTGGTGCCATAGACAGGAGCGAGCACACAGGAGAAGAAGAAATCTTCCGCTTGGCGCTAAAAGGAGCTCAACTTGTGTGTCTCCTCTCTTCTATACGCCAGGTCAGTATTGACATATGTAGAAGTTGTATTTAAGTTATTTGTAAGAGCTGACAAGTTTATGAAACCGAGTAATGTATCACTGTATTCACTTTGTGAAGAGTATTGAGTTCAAAACAGGACATGTTCATGTGAAGCTAATTAAAGCTAATGCTAGCTAACTTTCCGCATGTGTGAAGCTCTGCAGAGGCGGTTTTAAAATTATTTTTCGGTTTGTCGTGGTAATATGTGATACTTGAAGTACATGAGAGTAGAGATACTGCATAGTTGATATATTTTAAATGTGTGTTAAACAGGAAATGAATAAATATTTTGGTTGGTGCTAAAAGGTGCTCAACTTGTGTGTCTCCTCTTTTCTATACTCCATCCACACAGGTCAAGGGAAGAAATCATCACGTTACCTGCGCCCTATCCAAGGCTGCAGGGCAACAGAAACGTATTGAAGACCACCAGCAATCTAAAGAAGAAGAAAAAACACCAACGGTCAAAGATGAGGAGATTTAAGAGTGTGTATAGCAGGAAAAAGAGATGCATCCTGGAGTGGTGAAGGAGAGCAAACCAGAACCAAGATCTGAAGAACTGGAAATTATTCAAGACAGACTAAGAAGTCCCCAACCAGACACATTTGAACTAAAAGAGGTCACTCAACAACCAAAACCTTTGTCCAAAAAGCAAAAGTGTAAAAACAGAAGGAAACGGTCAATGCAAGCCGAGAAACTCAACGACTTTATTAATCCCTTGCAGGAAATTATTTTTGTTGCAGTGCACCCATCTACAGAAGAAACAAATAAATAAACTTACAGTATTTACAAAGTTGCTCAGTGTCTAAATTACTGTTGTTGCACATAGCTGGGTTATTGCAAATAGTGATGTATGAAATAAATAAGTATTGAGTAATGAAATGAATTATACAGAGTGATGGCCACAGGCAGGAATTATTTCCTGTGGTTAAATCTGTTGGCGTCCTTTACCTTCAGCCTGCTGCACCAACATGCAACCAGCATAAAGGATGGCACTGGCCACCATGGACTCATAGAACATCCACAGCATTGTCGAGCAGATGTTGAAGGACCTCAGCCGTTTCAGAAAACAGAGACGGTTCTGGCCCTTCCTGTATTTGGCATTTGTGTTTTTAGTCCAGTCCAGTTTATTGTCCACGTGCACCCTCAAGTATCTACAGTGTCCACGTTGACCCCACAGGTAAATAAATGGAAGCTCACAAAGAATGCTGAATAATGGTGTGGATGATGAAAAAGAATACAAACCTTAAAAAAGCTTAGAAAGCTTAAACCGGACACCTAAAACTCAACTTTATCAGTTTAAGTGAGTTCAGTTCCAAAAGAACAAAAATCTTTTTGTGTGGATGGTTTTTATAATTCTATAACATAACACTGATAGTCATTAAAACTGGTTGACTTAGTTTTTGTGAAATAATGACACTAATGTGTCAGGTGAATAATAATGAACTGTTCAGTCCAAGTCAAATAAATCATTAATCAGATCAGCATATATATATATATGTATTTTTGGCACATAATTGAATTCTCCATTAAATTTTAACCCTTAGGATAATAGTTTATTGAAAAAAATATGTTTCCAAGTTACTGGAGAAAAAAGTGAGCTTTCTGCTGCTGAAGGTTTAAAGATAGTCATGAAAAAGGTTTTTTATTTTAGTATTTTAGTGCCTTTTATTGTAAAACTTTTTTGTAAATAAAGTAATTGTCTATAAAAAATTTAAATCATTGTCATTTTTTAGTTGTCTGAGATAATAGAATTAACATCCTTTTTCTTTAACCATCACTGTCTCTTCATAGTTTGCAGGGAGATTTTGTTCAAACGTGTAGAAAGGAGTTTTTACTTGCAACTTCTTTACGATTTTGAACACATACTTACATTTTCAGTGTCCTCATCCTTTTAGTCCAGAAAAATTCCATCTGATGGCCAAACTTTGTTGTTGTTACCCCGTCTTAAAAACAGGGATTCAGCTAACGTGTGGAAACATGGAAACGTTAAAAAAAACGTAAACGTAAAAAATAAAAAATAAAAACAATAATTAAAAAAATAAAAAATCACCTTAAGCAAACTGGCCCAGGAAAAAACACTATTCTACAAATGTGGGTCACTTCTAATGCTTTCCCATGGATGTTGTACATGGATTGTCTTTCAGTGGAGGCAGTATATTTTTTGGATTATATTTGGATTATTTTGTTGAAGTCTGTCCACAGGTGTAGGGGGAGTCTGTCCAGCTGCAGTCTGCCTCGTGCATTTGTGTGAACATTTTCATCTTCCAGGACTTCCTGCAGGCTTAGCTCTTATGGCTTATGTCATCCCAACATAGATGTAAGCTATGTGCAACAATTTTCCACAAAATGAATAATATAAACATTTGATATCTCAGCTTTCCCAGGTGTTTTCGCCTCCCAAAGCTCCCCATATCTTTTAAATTTTTTACTTTAACATTCTATACTGTAATCAGAATGGAAAAAAAGTTTCCTGTGATTTTTGACCTGTACAATAAATGTAATAACCTGGACAAAACACTAGAGAGCAGTGTGCTCCTAAATATGAACTAAACTGTCACTCTTGGCTCAAACTTTGATGAGACAACCTGGAGACTGTTCTCAGGGTCTTTGAATCGATGAACAAACAAACTGGCAAATGTTTAATCTGTGTATGATGATAGTGTTGCTGATGACAGTCTGTCAGCAAATAGGAACTGAACGCAAACCACAAAGTGACCTGCAGTAAGTAATTAAGTTCCTCAATGAACCTAGTCTTTCATTCCAAATCAGACAAAAACAGTGACTTTACTGTTTGGATTTCTTAAATTATGCCTATGTTGATCGTAATGGCAGTTACAGGAAATCAGAGGTGGAGAATGGTACTGTTCAAAATGCAAAATCAAGCCAAGTTGACTTAAAGTGCACCAAGTTATCTTATTTTATTCATTTTAAGATATATCTATGTAATTATGTAACGTTATGTGTCTTTTTTCAAGACACCAACGGATCTATAACAATAAAGATGCTGCAAATTTGCCACTTATAATATGATATAGTCAGTAAATTTTATTTCAAAATAAATTTTTTCTAATTAATCACCTTGCCCCTAATCACATCTGATAACTGGATGAATACTGTAACGTTAAAAAGGAGGCAACAAAAAGCATGAAAAGCTGCATAACCTCTCCTTTTGCCTTGCTTTTTATTTTACTGGCGCAAGTGGTCTTGAGGTCCTGCCAATGTATTTCGGTCGAGCCAAGTTTTGGACATTGGGCGGGCGGGTCATTGCAACACTTTGATACTTTGTTTAATTTATGCTGTTGTAGACTTTTCTGGTACAATTCGGGTCATTTCTCAATGGCCCGGTTTTGGCAAAAACTTTGGTATAAAGTATGTTTAAGTCCTGTAGCTGTGAAATAAACCCAAAGACATCTTCTTGACCACCGTGCTCGACAATCAAATGAGTCTGTGTTGGAATTCTGTGTTTATTTTCCACCAAATGATGGGGTCTACATAATAACCAAACAGTTCAGACCAACACTTTGTTTAGTCTATTTGTATTCATGTTGTCCTGAACGCTTTATAATTTGCATTGCCACATTGTCTGAAATTAACCAATTGGGAGTTTTCTTCTTTCTTTATCACTGTAAGCTTTTTGGGATGTTAACTTCTATTCATTTTGGCACGTCGTTGATATCGATTGACATCTTTTTCTCTAGAATCACTAGAAAACAATAGAATAAGATAGTGTGGAAATTGTATCATAGCCATTCGCAGATTGATTTACAGCAACTATTGCTTCTTTGAGGTCTTCACACCTTGGTGTTGTGTTAACGCACATCTGCACAAGCCAGACCAGCAAATATTCAAAACTTCCGCTCTATTTAGAGGTGCTCACCCTTTCTTCTGATCTGTTTGCTGAAATATCAATGATTCATTGAACTTTTCAATAAAGAGCCTCAGCATTTTTATTTAATTTTGGCTTAATAAATGATGACAGTGTGATATATGTTGATGGGATATATATGTTGGGAGTTGCGTTCATCGTAATATGAGCAAATGAATTTGCATTTGGGGCAAATAATTTAAGCTGCATATATTTTATAGATGGATTATAGGTCAATGTATTCAGCAGGTTGATAAAGAAAGACCGCGATGTGACAGAAGAGGCTGAAATAATGCAAACATTATGTCGAAAAATGACACAAATGACTCAATCTCTTTGTTCAAAACCAGCAGCTAAAAGCTCCATTAAGCTAATTGCTTTTTGCAACCGGGAGGCAGTGGCCACTCTACCTGCACTGAATCCATACCGTAGATCAGCTTTTGCACCAGAACTGTCAACGAGTGTCCCCTTAAGTGTCACTGTCCTCCACTCACCGCTCTCAGATCCAATAAGTAGGCCCCTCCTTATTCGGAAAACGGCTAATTGTGTGGGTTCTGTGTGGTGGTAGTCAAGGCCCAAACTGCTAACTGCACCAGATTGTTTTTCGTTTTTGCGTGTTTGGTTGCCATGGGAAAAAAGAGTCATGGAAACAGAGGGGGTTAGGTCTAGGCCCGTATATTTTCTAAGCTAAAGGAGGGGTTAGGGGTATCCAATTGTCGCAAAAGGCAGAAAAAAAAACAGTAACCTCTCCTTTTGCTATTCATCGTCCCTTCCAAATGTCTCTCAACAGCCATAATAACACATTACCAAACTACAACGCGGAGTGCCAAAATACGCTGCTAAAAGTGACCCGAATAGAAAATGTACACACACTTACAGGGCTTTGTCAGAATCATAATTACTTTGCATGATGAAATTGTGGTCGACATTTGTCCTCCGTGAACAAATACAGTAGTTAAAGTGATGAAGCAGCTTATTACATAAGCAAAGTTAAAATATAATCGGTAGGAAATGCATCTACAATTTTACACCATTGTCTGATAATCATCCGTTAACAGTATGAGCACAGATGGCGTTACTAGCTAATTTGAAAATTTGTTTTTTTAGTTTTTTAGTTAGTTTTTTTTAGATGTCTTGCCAATCGCAGTTATTTTTATTCACCTTATTGTGATATACAATGTTGCTTGAGAACATTTAATGTGAACTCAGACTAAAAATGTCTTCTTTTTTTTCTTTTTATGGAAAAAAAACACACATTTTGGAGCCACAAAGATTTTTTTTTTACAATCAAGCCATAGTTAAACAGAGTGGAAGTATGTGTCAATTTTGTAACAGCTAGAATTATTGAGCAAGTAAAAGGGTTGACGAAATTGAAAAATGTAAACATACCTGTCAAGGGATGCAGATTCTTACCATTGTCTGGAAGACACTGATTAGTTTGATGCATTTCAGATGTATTTCATTGCATACACACAGAAGATACTGTCATTTTCAAATATATATGTATATATATGACTCAACATATTCAGGCAAGTATCAAATATTATAGATAATAACAAAAAAAAAATGTTTCTCCTAATTGGTAAAAGGATATTGTGTGGAGTCTGCGTCCGGGAAGAAAAAAAGCTGTAATTCACAAAATGACCAGATATCTTTCACTTTATGGTAAATCATATTAAAGTTTCTGTCAAGATGTTGTGGTGTCAAATAATGCAGTTACAATTCTAGATATTTAGACTATAAAACCTTTCTTGTGATTTACTTTGGTTTTATAAGAATTGTTGATTTACATATGTAACAATAAGCAAAGTATAATGGCATTATGTAATAGAGGGGATTTGTATAATGTGACAGAGTAAAATTAACACTTAAAAGCGTTTGAGTCCAACTTTATCTTTGAATTTAATATTTTCAGTAAATTTCAGAGAGACATGTGAGGTGAGCAAAAAAATAAGATGAAATGGAATTAAAAAAAAAGATTAGTTTTAATGCATTAGCTGCATCAGAAGTATGATGAGGTGCTCTATTGGATGATTTTAAAAAAAGTGCTTACTTTTACTCACATGTATTACAGCAGCTTCTTTGGTTTCAGAGCTCCATAATGGAATTTAACTCACCAGCAGAAATACGTCGCAGATACTGTTTTTGAAACACTATTTTTCAACTGCCTGACTACAACCATATTCTTCAAAATCTTATGTAACGGAAATGAAAGCTCTACACAACCTCTGGGAGCTTGCTGAGGGAGAGGGCGGTTGTGGGAACATCAGCATGTTTGCTTTAGCATGATTAGTCTAAAATGCGGTCGGTGCTCCGCGCATACCTCTGTGACCCCGCTGCGCTGACTTGGCGAGCTCTAAGTGTCATTATGGTCATATATGGTGCTATATGTATGTATGTATGTATGGTCCACAGACCAATGGAAGCATGGAGTGATTTGAACAGGATTGCAAACAAACAAAATTGAAAGAAAATTAAAAAAAACACTACATCCCCAACTTAACTTTGTATAACTTGACAGACAGTATCACTATCTTCTTGATTGGAAAGTAATCATGGCAACAGTGCTAAACACCACACGACCATGTGGCCCAGTTTTATTTAATGTAGGCCAACTTATGGAATACACTGTTTGTTAAGAACTTTTACATCAAACTGATCACCAGCCGAGAATAAGCACATGGGGGAAAATAAGGTTTGGAAATCATGGAAGATGATTTTTATGCAGACAAGGGTACATGAGTCCTAAATATATCTATCTAACCCTCACCACTATGTTCAGACAACATATTTAGAGCTGGTTAAACCTAAAAATGCGTTCACTTCATTGTAACCATGTGCTCAAATTTTCAAAACTAGCCAAAGTATAAAAAAAACAAAATATTTTGGGAGAACTTTGGAATATTTATTTGCACAATGTAGTGTCTGGACATATTTTTTCATTTAAAAAATAAGAAGAACACATTTTAGAATGGGAGGATTAAATCAGATTGAATTATATTATAACTGCACTGAAATAGACCATATGTAGAGTACAGTGTCTTTTTTATTTATTTGTGCTTTATGATTAAATTGGATTGAAATAAATATTATATAAAAAATTACTCCAAAATTTAGATATTTCTTGAACAAGAAAAAGCTTTTTTTTTTTTTTAAATCTGTCGCATATTTGAAACGGATATCGTCTACTGGAGCTGCTGAAGAAGGGCACATTTGAATTGGATTTAGGGACATGTTTAGTTTAACTAATTAATTGAATAATTCATTTATTCATTAATGTCATGAAAACCAGTAATATTTTTCTACTCATTCAGAGGATACCGTCACATTAAATGTTCACATGTAGGAGTGCAGTCATTATGTAAATGGTGTGACACTAAACAATATTTTTATTTAGAAAAAACAACAAAAAAACAAACTTTTGGAACAACCATTGCTCTAAAACACTCCAAGAGTACCACTCATATCAGCCAACTGGAAGCTGGTTGATGCAAGAAAAAGGCCTTACACCAAGGATTTAAAGGATTTACACCAAAGTCAACTAAATATCTTCAACATCTGAGATTGATCAACAGTGGTGGTAGCTGGAAAGCGGATTTGACAGGCCTGGTGCCGCTGTTAGAGCTCCACCGTCTCCACGTTGTCCCCCGTCTAGTCTCTTGCTTGTGGCTCTACTGTAACTCTCGTTGACTTACTACATCATATCTTGGCAAGACGATAAAAAAAAAAAAATCCCTCTGGAGTTTTTTAAAGGCACTTAATTCCAACCACATGAGGGTAATTACTTCATTAGAAAAAAAATAAATGCAGCTATTTGTAAAAAGATTGCTCACTAAGTAAATCAGACTGGAATGAATATTGGCTCTTATATGCATTAGATGTGGTGCAGTTATTTGTGAAAAGGTCTTTAAAAGGCTATTTAGCGTCGTAAAAACAAAGCTGCGGAGAGTGTGGTTTCATTTCAAACACTTTTAGTCATCCTGTCAGGGACAGTTACACCCGATGATTTTTTTGTTTAGCAAATTTGCAGTTTTTCCAGATGTAAGATGTCCTTTCCCTTACCCCCCAAGTTTGCCAAGGCAGAATAGAATGCAGTAACTATTTGTAGACTTTTGACTACGCCATTAGACCTCCCATTCGCACATACAGATGTCTGTATTCCATGCTACAAGGTGTGATATTACTTCCATCTCTGCCATTTTACCTGAGAGGACCAGAGATGTTGATGATGATGCTGCAGGTGGTGAAAAAAATCAAGTATGCTACCCCCTTTTCAAGTAAGAGAAGGTTCAGCATGGCATTTTCCACTCTCACCTTATTTTGGCACTGCTGAGGGTTAACCCTTTAAAGCCTGATCCAAGAAAAATGGAAGAATGTTTGATTTTTTTTTGTCTTAATTCTTTTTTTGGCTCCTCAATAACATATGAAGAAAAAAAAAAAATTATTTTGATGAAATTAGCGTGCGATAAGTCAAAAATATGTTTTCGTGTAGTCTTCTACTGGCTGTTTTCAGGTATATCTGAATGTGTACAACAGGGGTTTGAGCAAAACTTTTACCAATGAATGATGCAAAAAGTCTCAGATCCAAAAGACTTCAGAAACCGTGTGGATCAAATATGACACATTTGGCATTAAAGGGTTAATATCCATACTTATAGAGTAGGCGTATGTCATATTAAAACTTTTCAAAAGGGATTTGTAATCAATATGAATTAGAAAAAAATATTAGTGTTTCCAGCTTAATGGGCAAACATGTATAGAATGATTAATTCACACTTATAAGGAATGCAAGGAAGTATGATCCATCTGTACATCTGAGTTTTCATTCTAAATTTCATTCTCTATGCATGCTGAGGCTGGAATCTATACTAGCTATCATTGGATGGGAGGTGGGGTATATACCAGATATGTAATCAGCCACTGAGGCAAATGAGACACACATAAAAAAAAAATCACACACATTTAAAGGGACAATTTAGTATATATAAAGAAAAATATCTCAATTTTGAAGCGTAGTCCATTTTAATAGAGTTTGAGTGAGATAGGGTGGTCACATATGGCTTTATTTTTGCGTGACACTGCATTTTGATTTCATTCACACATTATACAGCATACCCATGTTTTTGGAAATGGAGTGGCATATTCATTAACTTATAACACAATGTAACAACATTTATTCCAAATTCTGTCAAAGTTCCCTGTTCAACTACTCGGGATGCTGTAATATTAATGGTCAACTGGAGATATAGGAGACAAACAGCTTTTACTTTTCCTTCTTCTACTGCAGCTTTTCTTTTTCTTAATCTTAATCTCCTTCGATTACTTCCATTATTCAATATGCGTCATTATCCTCAACCAGATAATTGATGCTTTCTTGCTTCTGAAAGCTCTACTGTCTACTTACTATTGACTAACGTACATACTCATTTTAAAACAACACAAATGAGTTCAGCGGCATTGCACTATTAAACTTTACTAAAATAACCCTAATAAAAGTTGAAAAGTTGATAAAAAATAATCTTCATGTATATAGATTCCTCACATTTATTTGTATTCGAATGATGTAGATCTAATGGTACAACTTGGCTGTGCCTTTTTGATTGATTATCCCTGTAGGAAATATCGATGATGAATAAAAACATCTTGCACTCCAGATGAGAAACAGTCATTGTTCAATTTTGAATCACCAATTTCAAGGCAGGAATAAATCTAATGACAAAACTAATGACATAATCAGAGCTGTTTTAATTTCTGTCGTCACAGGATGAATAATACTCTGCATGTCTTGTAAAACCCCTTTAAATGGTATGAAATAGAATTTTCTTTTGATACAAATTTACAGTTCAGACTTTCTGAAATAAAAGTTTATATGGCTGTATGTTACATTTGCTTTATTGTGTTATAAAGTCTTTATTCATTTCTGCATTTTATAGGTACTTTTAATCTTCGTAATCTTCAATGATATTTGGTTTATTTGTTGAATCCTGAGAAAAAAAAAACTAGAATAAGTAAACTTACATCCTTAATTTCTTGAAACAAAATGTATTGGATTCCTATTCACAAAATTGGGGGTTGCCAATATTAACATGGCATATGAAAAGAGCCACACAATATGCCTTTACCACTAAATGTAACAGTGACATTTGTCAGAACACATGGTGGTTAGTTATGGCTCTTAATGACCACTGAGTGCCAAATTAGTGATGTTTTAAATCCCTTGTTTAGTGTTTTAAACAAACCTCATTCATAGACATAAGACGATCCAATGTTTGACAAGATTTTTGACATCAAGAAGTCTGTGGAAAGAGTTTTATAATATCAATAGTTTCTTCTCTCAAATCACATTCAGACCTTTAGTCATCTCCAAATTTGATGCTTCTCAGTGGTGTTTTCAAACATTTGGAAAAAGGACTAATTCGGAATGATAGTTTTTGTTAATGTCGTGAAATCTATTCTCAAAGCGCTGCTGCAAAATGTCAAATGTCCACATTGTATTCACGTCACTTGAATTGTGAAACCCTCACAACTCTTCGACGGTGAGGGAAAATTTGTGTTAACAAATATGGACTCGGTAATAAAGCATTTTTAACCTCTTTGAAGATCAAAATATATATATTTTTTAAAACCATGACTCAGTTCAACCACAAAACCTTATTTCTTCAAAGACATCTCATGTTGCGTGGAGACGCAGATCACTGGGAAAGTGTTCATCAAATTCAGCTATAAAGGATTTGAACTTTCTGTGATTGAGAGTATAAGTGCAAATAAAATTCTAAATCTCTATAACAGGCTTTTTAGCATGGCACAAATTCAATTTGCTGGACAACAGGGCCCAAATGGACTTACGCAGGATTTTTTTTTTGTGGTCACAAATCAGAAATAGCCCTGTGTCTATGCTTGGGTGCTCAAAACTCTTAAGCTTAAGAGTGAGGGCTTGGATTTCTTAGACTTTATGCAGAAATTAAGCAGAGACTTTTGACTATGTTATGTAGGATTGATAGATGCCATTAAAAAGAAAAAATCTGTTTCGTGGTGTTGAATTACTCAATTATTTCGTGGCTTTTGTTCATAGAGGGCTATCTTACTTTTCATTCATGCGTTTAAAAAAAAAAAGACCAGAGAGGTTCTTAATTAATTCAGATAGAACACTTAATCTCTACACGTAAGATTACATTTACAACTATATTTCTAAAATATTGATTCAGTTTAGAATTAATTCTGACTCAAGTGACCCAAAACCAACCTTGGCTAATCTGAGATCTGGTTTCATGGTTCAAGTGATGCAACTATACTTTGGCTGGTATATGTGGTGTACTTTTGTGGTAACACCATTCCTTAATCCATTATGTGCCATTACACAAGTAAAAGTAAAACTAAAACAGACTTGCAAACATTCATGAAAATGTATCCATATATCGATGATGCACTTCTGCATCAGTTTGAGGGGAAAGGATCCAAATAAGAAGAAGAAGATGAAAAAGAAGAACACTACTTTGAATACTTGCACCCTTGGCACTGGCCTGAAGTCTGCACAGTGTCTTGGACATCCATGTTTGGTAACCACTCATTCACAAGAATGTGAACGAAGTCAAAGCTTGTTGTTCACGGGTAGTGATGGCCAATGTATACTTACTGACATTTTCAATCCCATTAAGGGTAGGCTCGTGCACAGTGAAGTCCATAGCAAGAATCTCTTTGAGATTAGAAGTCAACGGATGTCCCATGGAACTAAGAAGAGCTGGGTTTGTGTCCTTAGCAACCTAACACCGCTAACGAGCGTTGCGCCAATGTCCCACATCAGTGGACATTGCTGGCCATTAACAATGTTGGTGTAACAGCTCCAGAGTTCTCTTAATATCCTGATGACCATGCCTCTGTGGACTTCTGAAAGTGCTCATTCCTTTAAAAAAAATAACTGCCTCCGCACTATCAGGATGAAAAACCTGGCAATATAAACTTCTTTCTACCATTTGGAGCTGGAAAGTAAAGATCTCTAGAATCACAAAATCTGCTTTCTGAAGCATGTGGATGTCAGTTGATGTGTGATGAGATGCTGCCTAGACAAGGCGTTATTGTTACTTCTCCCTGATTGGTATCTGATCTCAAAATCAAATTATTCAAGTTGGGCTGCCCACCATTGTTCATTGGGCACCATCCTTAGCAGTTGACAAATTACTGAGTAGTTATCCATATAGACAACAAACCTCTGCCCAAGCAAATACTCGAAATGATTCAGTTATGGCCCACTTATTACCAAGAACTCTAACTGCATGAAACCCTATTTAACCATGTTTCAAAAGCAGTTTAAAAGCAGAAATCAAGAATAATTTAACCATAGTAAAAAATAGATAAATCAAACATGAAGAGTGCAGATCAAATACTTCCAGGTGTCATATGCATAGTGAAATAGAAATGTTAGATTGTCATAGTTGAGGCCTGTTTCAAGTTAGTGTACCCAAAGTTGAAAGAAAGCACACTGCTTTCAATCTTAGCAGAAATCACGTCTTGGTGGATGGAGACAGTCCTCAGTAGCACACCAAACAGCAAAGGATTACCCCTCACTGAATGCTAGAGTGGAAAAGACCCTAAAACCAAGAAGGACGAAAATAAAGAAGGAGGACCCGGATGGATCTGTTGGATTACTTGCACCAAGGGCCTGCATCGTGGGAGCAGTCCAAAAAACTAAAGGGTGGAGAGTGTCACTGCATACACCTTCTCCCTTTATAGTTTATCCCTCTGGTGATAACTGAAAAAACAGATCAACTGCAGCAATACACCTGTGGTACAAGGATGGACTCTTCCTGCTGTAGTTTATAAGTTAAATTCTAAAAACTTAACCAAATACAACTGGACTAACAGCAATGTGAGCCAAAATTAAGTGTTGATCCCTCTATATTGAGTTGATACTATGTGCGCAATAGAGAATTTATAACATGATCTTTCATTTTCTAACACTCACCAACTGGTTCTTACCAGTTCTGTGAGTAAATTATAATAGGAAGGAGGAAATACTGCTTATCTTCAAATATCTCGCCAGAACCTGACATTTTCAGCTATTTTCTAGTGCTGAATTATTTCAACGTTTTCACACGTTTATGCTGCTTATGCCATAGTTATTTGAACCCAAGATGTTTTCTGCAACTGTGTGTGGCACATTTCTAAAGTAAAATTGTAGCCCAAGCAACTATAACCATGAAGACACATGAGCACAATTGAACATAATTTACTAATACTCTATTTTAAAGCCATTCTGTCTCATATAGCATACAATTTTAACATTGTGAATTACCAAATACATTACTTTTTTAGCAAGAGACCCTCACAACTCAAATGGGATGATTAGGTAGTTTCAATAGTCACATGTCATCATTTTTTTCTCCTGTTTCATGATCATAGATTTATGTTGCCATAAGCAAATGCAACAAGGGTTTAAAATTATTATACAAATGTAAACTATTTTCTAAAAGGTTTCTGTATTTCCAAGTCATCCTTTACTTTTTAACACGGTCTTGAATTAAGCAGTTCCTTTTAAAGAAAGATATTTCTGTATTCCAAGTTAGAAATATACTGCAAAACATCCTAAATCAAAAAGACTTTCATGTCACATTTTGATTTTATGCATTTGGGGCTTTCAAACACGGAGGTAAAATATCGGCAGCAAAGATGTGAAGACTTTCTATCACAGAACGAAGCCAAGGTAGCAGCTGGTCGCCAATAGGGGAGCAACTGTGAAAACAGTATTATTAAACTGTATCCACCCCACTGTCGGTCTCCTGACCCCTGCTCTTTCTATGCAACAACTGAAAATGCATTAAAGAAGACCGAAGAAGACACAAAGGGATCAACTTTCAGAGGCATTTGTCCCAACCCCCCTCCCATACACTCCCAGGAGTCTGTGCTGTTGTGTCTCAGACAGTCGACGCTTGTTGAGTCAATGTTGATGCATAAACATTCTAAATCCATATTTACACAAGCTAAACACATTATAATGAAGCAATATAATCATTCGCTGATGAATTTCCGCAAAAGCAGCTTAAGAATAATCACAAATACATACAGCTAGTGGCAATCGGGTAATATGTGGGGTATAATTTCCCTCACTTGTCTTCATTTGTCACCCAAGACAACAGCCATCACCTGTTCATTTCCCTCACATGCATTTCTCTGTAATGCCACAATTCATTACACTGTGATAGAGAAAATCAGTGTCGAAAATAACTCATCTGACTGCTGATGATAGTGTTCATAGCAATTAAGTTTAGACCAGAAGTTGATTGCATGTAACTTCTAAAGGCACACGTATTTTTCAAATGTTTCACCTCGTTCAAATTCAAAAACATGTTTTCTTCAGATATCCTCAGATATCCCAGCTTTGTGTCAGGTGGAGGAGCTAGGTGACCATTATGTAAGTAAAAAAAGGAAAAATAAGCCACCCTCTGAAATTGATAGATACAGATAAGAGGACAGAAGGAGAGGTTAGAATGGAAATGAGGAAATACCATCTAGGAAAGAATGGGGAAGACTAGGGGATGACAGGAGTAGGGGAAGTAAAACATAGAAATGAGCACAGTTAATTGAAATGTGGAAAGTGAACGATAAAGGAGAAAGTATTTTCAGAGATTTATTGAATTAATTGAGAGTAAGAAGGGAAAAGTGAGAAAGCATGAAAGCAGCAAAAAAACAACAACAGAACACTTATGTTTACATGCGACTGGCTAAAAATTTACTGTACCTGTTGTTAAAACAAACAATTATACAAGGCAGTTTCCAATTAATTTAAAGGTGTGGATTTCTACTGATTATAATCACATTGTATATTTTCAAGAAAGTTAAAATTACATATTGTTTGTCCTCATTTCACTATCTTTGTCAGGCCACAATTTCTACCAGATGTTTTATCATTAGTTTGACAAAAAGAAGTAGAAACCACCTCCATTTTTAGTAGTTGTTGTAGAATATTGTCCACTCGTGCAGTTATACATCAGATTAAGGACAGTAACAGTATTAAAAAAAATGTATAAATAACTGTAGAAAGAGAGAGATGAGCCATGTGTAAAAAAGAGAAATAATGGAACAAAGAACAGGGAAATTTGCAGTGCAAAAAAAAAAATGTGTGATGGAATATTGATAAGAGATTGAAGTGTGAGGCATACAAATTACGTATGAAAGGATGGAAGACTTAGAAAGGAGGAGGGGTGGGATAAAACTGTTGTCGCCCCACCTGTTTGTGATGGCAGGATTTCCGGGGCCAACGGTATTGTTTTTCTCTTCTTTATGTGGTTTGCAGCCCTCAGGATAAGGGGGAAAGCTGGGATATATTTACACTGTTTCCTGTCCAGCACAAAGCTGCTCGGTTTTGCTATGCAGATCACAAGATAATCCAAACACCGCCCCAGAAAGAAGAGACTTGAGCAACACCTCATATCACACCTGATACTACTCTGAGCATGCAATCCAACATCCCTTTAAATCAGAACCCTTTGCTGAACAGTAAGCATTTACTGTTTGTGTCTGAAGTGCTCCCTCTTCCACTCCCATTGATCATAAATCACACCTACTTGACTCTCTATGATTAGGTTAAATAACTAATTAATGACTACATTTTTTCAATTAAATTTCTTATTGGACAGATTTAAAACATACATGCATGTCCAAACTATTTCAATTTAACTGTATTTCAATTGATGTATTCATTTTCAGATTTGGAAATGATGGAGTTAATCAACTGTAGATTACGCTGTGGAACATTTCGTTGCTCTGATTTCAGCAGAGATTTTTCTACAAGTGTTATTTCAAAATGTGTGTTATCCAATTGTAGTTGGTGTATATCCCGAAAATGTAATCATTAAATGACTACGTGTTTGATCTTCATTCAGCCTAACATTTGAGATATTTTATTGATACTCATATAATTATTGAAATACATAACACATTTTGCGCATTTAATAAATACTAACCAGAAGAAAATGGCAGCTAAAAATAAATTATTTGGATTGTAAAAACAAAGATATCTTATATCAATGAATCCTCTGTCAGTTATGTAATTTTCAGATCTATTATATTATTTTTCAAAATCTTTGAATAATGGATGAATTTCGTAAAATGATACAGAGGAATACAAAATACAAAGGGATTACTGAATACTAGTAATCATAGTATGTATGTTCCATCGTTCTTGAATTTTGTTCAATTTCCGCTACAATTTTCATTAATGTAAGTGTACCATGTTAAAAAGCAAATACTATTTCAAAAGAACAAAGTGTCAACATTGGATCATATGGAATTAACTTACAAGACCTATGTTGATTAATAGGTCTTGACAAAAACCTTTAAAAAATTCAGGCCATTATTGATTTACAATTTTTCACCAGAAAATTTGAAGTAAACTAAAATGGATAGATAATGTGACCATGTGTTGGTTGGTTGTCTCTGTGTGTCATGCAATAGACTGGCGACCTGTCCAGAGTGTACCCTGCCTCTGGCCCTACCATATTCCCTGTTGGGAATAAGTTGTACAGAAAGTGGATGGTCACTTTAACATAAATCTGAGGTGCAGTTGTCCTTTCAACTGCCCACGGTGATACTTAAATGATCGCACAAGTCTGATTTAATCACATCTGTGAGTTGTGAAAATGATTAGAAGTTGAAGAAAATATGGTGAGGGATCAGAACGTTTCCTATCCCTGCTATATCAGCATATATGACAGATCATGCGTCAAACTGTCTTTGATCTTTTTCACGTCGGCGAGAAACTTTTTCTGGCTCAACCTACGTACATTTCTCAACCAAAAACTGACTGATGTGTTTGTCAGGCTGAATAACAACACTTGTAAGGTACACAAAGGCAGCCGGTAGCTTTTGTTGCCATTGATGACAAGCAGAATCGTCTTACTCCGGTTCGGACAATGAAGGGCCGCGCTAATATGGTATTATGTGTCAGCATTATCTATGGCTCGGCTCAATTTTTTTTAGGCCTCTGTGAAGATATTCTCGGGCCACACAAAAGATTTAATCTCTCCAGAACCCCCCAAAACAACAAAGAACCTGCCTAAGTGTCTGTGAGGCTTCCTTTTTCTGCTGGAAGTTAGGAGGTTCAATGCAAATCAAGGATCACAGAGTTACAACTGTTTGTGAAGTACAGGTTTTACGCGGCTTAAAGAGAAAATCCAACATAAAACATCGCTCAGGCACAATTGGCCTTTGATCTACAAGCATATTGATGTGCTTCCTGTCTTATCTGGGAGTTTTGAAATGCGAACAACTCCTTCAAAAACCTGCAAACAACAGAGGCAAGTCTGTCTGTGATGATGTCACTCAGAGACAAATCCTGCAGCTGCTCCACTAGAAGCAAACACTTGCGTGTAATCACAGTATGCCGGCAAAGCTGCTGCATTGTATAGTTTCACAGTAAAAGTCATTTTAATAGCTTAAAACTGTAAATGAAAAGTACACCTAGCAATGCATAACACAGCAAAACAAACCCACTGATAATTCCCTCTGTTCTTATTTTATTTATTTTTATCATTCTTATTGCATTTTGTTTTAATGCAACACATGGACACTTGGGGACAGCACAACACTCCTTAAAGTCCAAACTGAAAGTCCTATTGTCAGCATGTTTTTGCCTACCTAAATATCAATTTGTTTCAAAGAGTAACGCTGTCATAACTCTGATAAATGTTGGTGAAATACGATAATTAACACTGCAGAAGAGACTGGTTTCATGTTTTCATTGTGACTATTTATGTTCCTTTATGATCATCGAAGTTTACCAGCAACCACTAACAGCATTTAAAAATGTGTTTTTAGCGTATAAATGACGTGTCAGGTCATATATGCTTTGTGGCTGTGACAATAGGTAGAGATTAATTTTAGATTAAGCTTTTTTTTATTATAATTCCACTTTGTTCCACTAGATTAAAGGTGAGTCAGAGTAGTGTTCGGTTTATTCTGGTACCAACAGATACGCATAAAACAGTATAAAACCAGACAAAAAACAACATTTTGTTGTTTTCTCTTAACTTGTTCTTCATACTAGGGAACATTTCTGAAAAAAGGAACAACTATCTAATACAGAACTTACCTTTGCTGATGTTTGTTGTAGTTACTACTGTTCCGACTGTTTGCTCCTAGGTTTGAACTAGAAACCAAGGTGATCTATTGAAAAGGCTCTGTAGCTAAAAACCTGTGCAGTATAAGAATAAGATGAAAATCAGCAACTATTTTTCTTATTGTTAGTTGCTGGTGGGCTGCTGTTCTTCTAAATGTGTTTTCAGTCGCAGTGCAGCTGGCCAGTTGTAAAGAGAGCTAATAGAGAGGAGGTCAGCTGACAGGTTGAAAAGATGAAAAGTTTTGCTTTGATATGACTTTATTTTCCACGTGCACAGAAAATTCCATTGTTGTAGCGTAACCAACAAACATGATAGACACTACTTTAAAAACTGTCATCGCAACAAGCAATATAAGATCCACAAGAACACAGAAAATTGACAAGTTCATCAAGATCTTGCTGAAAATAATGTACTACTGTTCCTCCTTTATCTCAATACTTCCCACAGAAGGGAAACCTAATCCTAACCGTAACCTTAAAAAGTATACCTTATTATAGGTGCTAAGACTTTTTAAAGATGGGGAGTCTGCAGGTTAAAGAAACATCTCTATGGGTTGGCACACTACCTTCTATTAGTTCATTTGTTTCAATATCCCGAACAACTGGACAGAGACACAGAGCAAGACTTGTATCCAATACTGACCATAAAAGGGTACGATGCTCAGAAATGAGCAAATATCGGAAAAGATGCTGATTGTTTTATGGGTTTGTTATTTGTCATGAAGATTGGTTTATACTATCTGGTCGTAAAGATGACCTCTCAAGTTTTTATAGTTCTCAGTGTTAGGTCACACCACTCCAATATTGCGATCACAATGCCCAGAAAAACGTCTGGTGTGCTTCTATTAGTTAGCAATGCAGCAAGAGCGAGAGTCATTGAATGTGATGAGATGGTGGTCAGATGCAATGTTCCATTTGTTTGTTTTGAGGTATTGAACTTGTACACTAAGCCCATGTACTGTATATATTCCATCTTGCAGACTTTCAATCCAAATTGACATTTCCAGGTGGGGATTTTGACAGAGAGGGAGGCAAAAGCTACTCAGAGGGTTTTCAAAGACAACAATGTAAGCCTAAAAGAAAATCTAAACTGTCAGAGGTAACAGTATACATGGTGGCATTTACATCTTTCAGCTGTTTTATTTTATCATTCGCCTACTATTCCTTAACCAAAGACCATCAATACTTCTTATTGCATTGATTACATGATGGTTCCGCATTAAATCCTACAGCTGCTTAGGCAAGTCTGTCAAGTGTTGTGTCACAGTTGGTGCACAGCGTGTATGGTTTACTGACTGTCATCACAATTGCATGTTTTACACTTATTTTATTGTCTCAAAATTAATATTTTGGTTTTAGACTGGCAGAATGGTGACCCATAACCGATCCAAAGCGCTTGCAATCGAAAAGTTTTACTAAGGGAACAACAAGCTGGAGTGGTTTTTAAAGCAGTCATGTTTAGCACAATCACTAAAGTGCTTTCGAGTAATAGTTGTTTTAGATTGAAATAGTGTTTGGTGGTGTTTGTTTAGTGAAAATGGTGAAATAGTAAAATTTTCTGTGGCCCCTCTTTGGGTCCACTGGGACCGACACATACCTTATTTCCCAAATTAGAATTTCCATTTAATGTTCTGAACAGAGTCTCCAATATCAGGATTTATACTTGTAGTGTTAAAAAAAACCTAGTAAAGAAACCCTTAATAATCGTTAAATTAAAAAATGAAATTCCAAAGATGAATATACCTTTATCATTTAAAGGAATAATAAAATAATATCAAACCCTGGTCACACTTACATATTAACTCTTAATGTGTAATTTGAAGAATACGACTAAAAAATAAACACGGAAGATATCATTTCAGGAAAATACCCCTATTTACTATCCTCAAACACTTACACACACAGAGACACTCACACACACACATGCACTAAACCCCCCTCCCTGTGACCGAACAACAGGTGATCATCTGCAAATGGGTGAAGCCAGTTAGAAAGGGGGAGGGGAGAAAGACAAAACCATTCATCAACCCTGAGCTGCCACCAGTCTGCTCCCAGCCCCGAGACTCACACTCAGAGCAGACATCTCCATTTAAGAGCACTTAATCGACAGCTAAATAAACTCAGGTCCCCCTCGGGTCGGGCACACACACACACGACTGAGTTTGAAGCTCAGTGGAAGTGCAGCTCGGCCTCCTATTAGTGTGAAGTTCAAAGGAGATACACAAACATGTTCTCCATCACGGGCGACACACGAGGGAGGGGCGAGGTGTGGTTGACAGATCAAACAGGATCAGCGCACTGTTAAACAAACAGAGGCACATGGTGAGGTTTATATAATCGAAAATTAGCGGTTTAATTCAGATTCCAACTTGTCTTTGTGTTTATTACTCCTGTGAAGATCCATGTTAATTAATGTTTTGTTAATTTTATGTTATGTTTTGTGCAATGCACATTCATTCATAGAATGTATTTTTTAAATTGAATTGTATCATATCGTGAAAGGTTTAAGATGTCTCTATTGTCCAGAAATATCCCGTATAATGGAAAGTCTTAAGGGTCAAGGCAGATAGCCACCATACCAGACTCCGGTTCAACCAGGGATTTCTTTCAGTTAAAAGTTGTTGTTTTTTTTTCCATAGTTATCTTTTGATTGCTCAGAATTGGAATTTGGATCAAAGTGATGTTCCAGTGGGGCATATTCGTTCTTGAGTTGGAAACATACTGTTTTGATCGTCTCTGTACAATTTTTTTTTTTTTTTTTAATGGCATTGACATTGTTGCCATTTTGCATGCATGTTCAAGACGAAACTGAATAAATTCGATTAGCAAAGAGAGATCCATTATAGTTCTACTTACCCCCTTATTCTTTATAAGGAATTTGTGACAACTCAAAAAGAAAATTTGATATAAAACAGCTGCTCTGATGCGAAAACATTCATGTGAATCATCGTTCACTTCTGCCAATTGAGGGTTGGAAAATACAGTAGAAACTCTAATTCGTTCCAGGACCTACTTTGTATGTTAAAATATTTGTATGTTGGTTCAAATATTCCCATAACAATACACTGTCATTCGCATAATTTGTTCCACAGCCCAAAAATCTACGATAACTCCTTAATATACACTGCGGATAATAATAACATAGCAATAAAACAAATGCATTATTTAACAGAGATGTAAAAATAGATCAATCAAAGAACTTATCAGATAAAGTCAAACTTTTACTACGTGAACTTTGAACTAACTTAGCTTATTTATTTTAATTGAATTTTTTCATTTTATATATATTTTTTCTATGACTTCGACGTCATAGAAACCTATGTTGGAAGTTTACTTTGGGTGTCGAGTCGAATATTTGAACGTTCACTTCGGATGTTGGAAAATTTGTATGTTTAGGCAATTTTAAGTGGAGGTTCTACTGTACTTTTGGTTTATTCGGGGGGACCTGTTGTGTTTTATTTTGAATTATTACAATGGACACCAACCACAACAGGCTCATGTTATCAGTCAAAGAAACATAAAATAACATTTTGTGAAGATGACTATTTTTGGTTTAATTGGTCTAATTTAATATCAAAACACCTGAGGTAGCATAAAAAAATTTCAAGTAAGTGCTTTATTACACTCCCGGATCAACCTATTCAAACATGAAAAATGTGGAAAACGTGATCTTCAATACATCCCATTCATCACTGTATCCCAGCCAATCCAGATTGTTATGGCAACCCAAAACCCTGACATCATCGAGTTCTACCTCAATTGATGTCCAATCTTGCTTGTATAAAAAAGTGTTGCACGCAAACAGTGATTCTATTCTCTCAGTCTTGTGTGCACGTCTGATTTAAGCTTTAAAAAAAGTGAACTATGTCTGAACAGCAGAATGCCACCACCCAAATCCACTTGACGAAGCCTTTAATGTTAAGTATTCCGTGTCTGAAAAGTGCTAATGTTATTGTTGTTTCTCTCTTTGTACCTGGGTATCCCCCCCACCCCACACGTCTTCACACCTTGTAAATCAGTTGCGAACAACAAGAGGTGAAGCGAGAGGTGAGACTGGCTGTCTACAGCTTGACATTTCAGTCAAAGGATAACAACCAGGTGACCTCTGACCCCCAACTGAGACCACACTCATAGCCAACTGCTGCTCAAATGGATCGGAACATATCTTTCGCATCAAAACCAACTCAAAATCAGCTTTAACTTCCTATTTTGCTTTTGATCCGAGCTCTATCACACGGTACTTTCTCGCCTCTCCACCTGGGGGTGCTGCAGACATCAGATAAATCAAGATGTGATCCCAGTGACGCTGAAAATTTTTTAATGACCGTACACTCAGAGGAGAAGATCTGAGCAGGGTAAATCTGCGTCCAGGCTCAATCTCATAAGTGCAGTCTGGAGTGGCAGCGGCTTAATGTCTGTTTACGCTCGTTGACAAGAGGTTATGATTACCAGCAACAGTGGCGTCACAGAGGGTAACGCAGTCAGCAGGTGCAGACAGAGAGAGGGTGACCAAAAACACAAGTCTGAGAGACGTAATAAGCATCTCGATGTCCAGCTCTGTCAGAAAAAAATGGAGCTCTCCATCTGCTGATGAGGTTTTTTTTTCATCGTTTTCCATACTCTGTTCATACAAACTGCTAAACGACATAGTTCTATATTATCTGAACCCAATGCACAGGCATTTAAAATGAAAATGGCTTGTTTACACCTTTGTTACGGGCTTGCAGTTACACAGACCACTTCTCGCACGTGATATATTCTCGTGAGTGCTGCCAAAATACTTTATTCTGGCAATCCCCAGTTAATAAAGTATATTTTGCAACACTTGTAACCTGAGACAGTGAAAGCTGGCAGATGGGAGGCTGTAACACAGCCCACTGCAAACTATGCAGGCAGACACAAGCAGTTTAATGACACATCTCCAAAGCTCAAAGTTTACGAAGTCAAATCTTATACCCTGGACATTTCAGACGAGTGTATTCATTCAATTAGTTTTTTACCCTGTAAAGTTAGCTTTAAAGGGACATAACTACATAGGCTATAAGTAAATCTTTTACTTTGAACATGGCTATGCCAAACTCTAAAATATGGCACAGAAAAGATAACGTGAAACTTATATGTTTGTTGTTTTAGATTGTATTAAGTGGATTATCTAATTTATGACATAATGCGATAAAGGTTTTTTGTTCGAAATGTCGAAATCAGTGATGATTGAAGACCTATAGGTGTAAGCTGCAACTTGTTCTGGAGAACAAGGGCAAGAAAGGAAAAGTATTTGACAGATAAATGCTTCAGGGAAGGTATCGGACGGAAATACGACTAGCAAGATATGAAGTGCTGTGATTATGCGCACATGTGAAAATGACGAAATACTCTGGAATGATCACAGAGAAGACCAAAGACATGTGAGGTGTGAATGTGAATATCTTTCCAAGTTTATGCCAAGGTTAAGATACATAATCATAATCACAGGTTTTCAAATTGAATATGAAATCAAAGAACTGTACAGTTTTAGACAAAACATTTTCAATAGAAGACAATAGATTGTGAGGCAGAGTTATCATGTATAAACATGTCTAATGTCAAATTATCTTGATCGCATGAGTCTTGCAAAATATTCAAGTGGTTAAAATCATTCAACTGAGACCTTTTGCTAGTTGAAATTGGGCAAGAGATATGTCGGCAGTCCATCTCAAGTTTGACAATCTATGTTCAAACTGTTCTTTTAACAAAGTTGATTGCATGGGTATCATTCCCTAAAACTTCTCATAAGGGTCTTGATTTTATACTGTAACCCTGTTTTGCGAGGCACTTTAAGTAAAAGTGTGTTTGTGCATATATGTGTACAAAAGGATGGAAGAAAAATTAAGACTGAATCTCACAGTAGCATCCATGTAAACACTCAACGTGCTTCCATAATTTCAAAGTGGTGTAATTGAACCCTTCCTCAAGTAGGCACCTCTCTGTAAACTCACATGACAACTACCCAACAATTGTATAAATGGTCCTCTGCACCACCTACCACCACAGCTACCTTTATCATGGCTACCGTTGCCACCCCACCCTTCCACACATGAATAAGGATCACATTCCTCTGGATCCCTCAGATCCACAGCATGGTCAGTTCGCATGTCGGGGCATGTTCTCCGTCTGCTCCTGTGCGATTGCGATTGCAGTACGGCCCACTAAGCAGACTGCTATTACTGTGTAGCTGTACACTACACCGAGATCCATTTTTTTGTTGTTATTTTATCAGGCCACCTCAGCTTTGCGTTTGAGTTTTATCATCTCAATTCGTCTGGCTTCAAAGAGCAGAACTATTCGATCTGTTGTTGTAAAAGGCACAATACCCATGTTCACGATACCCAAAGCAGTAATGATTGACAATCTGATGATTGGCAACTTTTCCAGCTTGTGGAATAATCATAGCATCTGCTAAATATGAGGTACACACATCCAAATTATCTGAATGCTGTCTTGCAAAATTTTTAGGACTTTATTTAACAAATATATGCCTTATTTTCAAGTAAAACCCATTTTGGTTAATGATGGACACCGACTAATGTGTTTGTAATTGTTTAACTATTGCATATAGTTATTTCTTAAAAGTGGAAAAAATAAATCAATATTATGTTACAGTTAATTTATTTAGTTGTGAGGTAAATAGATTAACAACACATACCAACTGAGGATGATAAAAATGTCTAACATTCTGAGAGTCAAGAGAAATCCAAGGCAAAAAGCACAGCTTTGGCTAGGTGTATTAACTCATTTCTTTTTTGTGGACTCGACATGTCCAACTCTATACTAGATCGTAAAAATAAACTGCATATCGCTGCCCTCCGCCATTAATCACACAGGATCTAACAGAGCAGAAAGTCAGGGAGGCCTTCACGTGGGCAGGGTGGAATAGGTTTTTCTCATCCAATAACTAGCCTATTAGAACTTTTACAGGGCTTGGAATCATTAGCTCCGGTTTAATGAGGCAGCTAAAAATAGAGTTAGCACATAAAGGATTGGACGAGCGAAAATTCAAACTCTGAGGTGTGTAAGAACCTAAAAATGTCTACAGTCACAGTTACTACGCAGCTGAAAATGAGCACATTTTTTCGACTGTGTGCTTTTTCTGAGCATTTTCGAAAACTTGGTTCAAAGAGCAGTGAATTAAGTGAAGATACACCAGTTTCATCAGATTTCCATCCATTCATCCATTAACGTAACCTCTTCTTCCCTTAATGGGGTCTAAACTACAGGAGCCTAACCCAGTAGTCAATGGGCGAGAGGCGGGCTACACCCTGGACAGTCCACCAGTCTATCGCAGGGCCACACAGAGACACACAACCATACACACTCACACTCACTCCTAAGGGCAATTTGGAATGTGCAATCAACCTAATATTGAAGTTTTTGGATGGTGGGATGAAGCCGGAGAACCCGGAGAGAGCCTACGAGGACACAGAGAGAACATACAAACTCCACCTAGAAAGGTCCTGGTTCCCCCGGGACTGGAACCCAGAACCCTCTTGCTGTGAAGCGATGGTGCTAAGCACCACATCACCCACATTAGATATCATTATATAATCTTCGATAAACTGAAACTCTATCGGGATCAGAAGTTCCAGATGTTTCCTAGCCACTCCACTAAAAGTCCAAAGAAAGCTAATTCATTGTTCTTACTGATTATTTTTCTGTCGTGACAACAATGTAAATTGTTTCTGTCAAGGTTTTTCCTTATCATGGTTTTGTTTTTTTTAGGTATTGCTTAATAGTTTATTCAATTAATTTCAAACATTTTGTTATAGCACATATATATATGCTCACACAAATACACAAACTCGAGCCATAATAGAGTATTTTGTAATCGATGGGCGCTGTGACAGTGTTTATTAAAAAATAGGAAATATAACACATTTTTTCACAACTTTTGTTTTCCAATTCGACAGACTTCTTACTCTCATCTTTCTGTTTTTCATACTCAGTGTGGCACACACATACACTGAAAATAAAGCAATTTTCCTCAATTTTAGCTTTTGCCAGGTTGAAATAAAATAATTTCCTGCAATTTTGAAAAAGTTTCAGTGTTTCTTATTATTTGCATCGCACCAATGCAAAAAAATGCCCAAAATTTTGTAATTGCAGGTAGGAAAATGGCTGGTGTGCTGATAATTTCATCCACGACTGTAAAAAGGAATGGCAAATTGTTCACTCAATTAATTTGAAAATGTTTAAGTTTGTGCATGAATAGCTCAGTTACTTGCCCATACTTACAGTACCCATAGAACTGTAGTTAGTTTGTTTTCCAGGACCGGGACCTTGCTGCATCTCTATCTCCCAGTCATTGCTCTGGTTACAAATGTCAACAGCATATGGTCGGAGCATGCATTGCAAAGATATTTCGGCTCAGCTTTCAGTTAATGTAAATGTCATGCCAACCATCATATATGGAGGCGGTGGGTTGAAGTAGCTGCTACGAGACAGTGGTCCAAAATGTATCAAGTGCGCAAGGCTGAGATACAATTTACCGCATCTCCAAATAAGCAGGTACATCTTAGTCCTTAAATCTCCGGGAACTCCAGGCAGCAGTTATTAGAACTTTGAGGGATAGACGTTGCCTCACTCTGGTCTGATATAACCTCAAACCAGTTCAGTGTATGAACTCACCTGCAATATGCACTTCAATATTTTCTTCTCTAAGGGGGCATGTGATGGACTAAAACCTGAATATACCTCTCGTTTTTTCCAGATTCGCAAGTTGCCAGCTGCACGGGTGCTAATACACCATGACATCAGAAGAGATTTAGGCTTTTGAACCGAGTGTTTATAAAAAGCCATGGTGGTCCCTTTGTTCTTCAGTCTCAAGCCATAGCTCCTACGAATTCCAGAATAAGATAAAATGGATTAATCATACCGAAAGAACCACAACCTCCGTCCATTTAAATAAACTTGGACCTAGAGACAATATAAGCCACTATCTATTATGTTCAGGCAATTTTTCTTTATGTTTTTTTATTATGGAACTTTAGCTTGTATTTGTGGACGTCACAGTGAATTTGAGATGATCATTTGATGTCGATTGCGTAATTGTTTTTGTTTTTAAAGCCCTAAAACATGGGTCTTGAATATCATGATTAGCTAATGTTAATTTGTTATGATCCTCCCACTGAATCTTTCAGTGATATTGTGCCCTGTAGATAATGAGATATGTATTTGTATATTGTAGAACATTATTCTTAAATTGTCCCAAAATAAGTAGGTTCAGTTTTTTGCAACTGACCCATACCTGATTCTCTACCCATCAAGATTTTTGAGAGACTTTGCCTCTCAAAGCTGCTCTTTCTAATTTACATTCATGTTTCTGGCCTGTAACAAGTTCACCTAATTTACAGCTAACTCAGCAGTTTCTACTTATTACCATTTACCTAAAGACTTGTTGCTCAATCTCAACTATTTTGCTGCCAATAAATGCAAGATGAGTTGATAGTTTTTATTAGACTGATTCAATTGTCTCACTTTCTGTATTTGATGTGTTTACTTCATTCTGTTTTCATCATCTTTCAGTTGTTATCTTCAGACATTTATCGTCGGCAAATGTCTTCCGTCTAAAGGTTCAAGTGAAAAATTGTATTACCTCTTTAAAAAACCAAAAAACAGGCAATGGTGATGATCGTCATGTGTGTTGGGTTACTCTCTTACATTCCTCAACCGTGCCACCACTCATTCTCCAGACAGCAGGAAAAAAACGTGCACACACACATTAAGGAGAGTGAGTTACTAAGGTAAAGTTGGGGGGGGGGGGGGGGGGGGGGGGGCAGTAAGATAATTCCTCTTGGCCTTTTCCCCTCCAGTTTGTAGCTGTTATTAAACCTCAAGCTGAGTGTGGCAACTGCAGCCATAAGTCAGCCTGACAGCAGACCTTCTGTTCCTCCGACTGGCAGTCAGCCTCCAATTTCCACGGAAAAACCACACATAGACAAACATTCGGTGGAAATGTTGACGCTTAACAACAAATACTCTGTGCGCACAATTTCTATAACTTTTAGCAAATTTTTGGGTGACAGCAATTCTTATGATTATATTTTGTACATTTGAAAAGAGCAAAAGTTGAGTGAACTTGGCTTGACCTGATTTATAAGTAGCAGTGATATGAAATCCAACCGCTCCAGCAAAGAACCAAGAAATTCAGAATTTTACCAATTAAATTGAAAAAGTGAAAGTATCTGAAAGTGGGATCCTTCATATTTCTGGCTAAATTGTGGGTGGAAAAAGTTTGTTTTCTTTTTTCCCCCTAACATAATCTTACTTACATTTAAACTCACTTATAGCACAAACAAAGAAAGAAATCACTGCTTCTTGTGTGTCAGTACTTGTTTAGTGACACATTTCAGAATCATGGGGGCCCCAGAGCCTATCCCTCAGGAAATGCTGGAGAACACAACATCAATGTCTCTTTGACATGTGACCCAGGGGAACACAGAGCCACTGTTGGCTTGATGTCACAAACCCATTTTGCTGATTACTGACAGTGTCAAAATGTCCCATAAAACAAGTTTGATATACCGGCTTGAAGTCCCTTTTTTGTCTGCTTGAAATCTCGTAAAAACTTATAACTACAGCCATTAACTGTGCTTTTCTCAAGAAAATAGCTTGTACATCCAGGGTATTTGACATTGACTGTAAGTGGTTTACTAAATGAATTGAGAGCAAAAGCTAGGATGGTCTCAACCCACCAGAAATTGATGCTCATTGAGTAAAAAGGTGCCAGTTACTTCCCGTTACATGCTAAAGAGCATGAATATATGACGATTAGCACAATCAGAGACCACCTTAAAGGTTCTTCAGATGTTGCGTTACAAAAATGACAACAATGTTAATCATATCAATTTACATTTGGATGGGCAGCTGCTGTAAAATGAAAAGGTCTGGATAGCATTGTTTATAGAATTTACTCATTTTAAAGCACAAAATACATTTACTCCAAATATAATTGTTTAAATGCATACAAATACAATATGTCACATTCTTCAACCTTTAGAATTTCTACACAAACTGTTTCGCGGATTATCAATTATTGACTTCATCTAAACCTCTTTACTTTGCAGCTTTAACAACCCAGTTTCTTTGTTTAAACTTGATGGTGTATTAGCCCCAACTTGCATGGTAACAAGTGTGCATTTCCAGGAGGAAAAGAAGGTGACGGAATTGAGTGTGAGCGGTGGTGCTGTGGGTGAGCTGTTAGCTGGGAGAGGCTGGGATGGGAAGTCTGGGAAAGTCCTAATGACAGACCAGTGGCGAGACGAAACACAGAACCATAACCATGAATCACATGATAATTAATGACCAGGTTCCCATGGCCGGGACTTGTTTGATGGTGAAACAAAAAGCTATCTGGACCACGCAAGCAATATTTACTCACACATTAGACAGATTAAGATAGGAGGAGGCAGGGACCAGGGGGTGCAGGATGAAGCGGGTGAGGTTAAAGAGCTGCTTATGTGGTGCGATAAGAGGAGGGTAGTAACATGACCAGCAGGTAAAGTGGAGCCGAGATGGACGCGAGCTAATAAAGGAGTGCAGGACCAGCTGGCTGCCTGGCTGTAGAGTGAAGAGGAGTGCCAAAGGTCCTGCTAATGATAGCCGCAGCCTCTCCAAACTACACTAGGGTCACTCAGAGGGGCAATAAAACAAAGCCTCCTGCATGATGACGTTTTTTCAAAGGGTTCTGTAAAATCTAATCAGTAACTTTTGATGCGGTTATAAAAGATTATGTCAAAAATGACCTTTTGAATTCTATTCAATTCAATTTTATTGATATAGCGCCACATCACAACAACAGTTGTCTCACAGCGCTTTCCAAACAGAGCAGGTCAGACCCTATTCTGAAGTTAATTACAGAAACCCAACAATTCCCACCATGAGCAAGCACTAGGCGACACAGGCAAGGAAAAACTTCCTTTTAACAGGCAGTTACATCTGCACGTTACAATGCATCTACATTTATCATGACAATATTTGTACGTGGACTGAGTTGTTTACATTCATATTCTCTTGTGTTATGTACATTCTTTTTTACATTTAGCTATTTATATATAAAGTCATTATACCTTCTGTAAAAATTCTAGTGCAGACTAAGTTGTGACTTTGCTTCGTAGTGATAGATTTGCAGTTTTAGGCTGTAAAAGTACATACCTTCAAACATGCTTTGTATTTTTTTAATAGAAAACATGGAATCCCATAAATAACAATTACTGCTGTTTGTTAAAAGCTGTTAGCTTCAACACCAAAGACCCACAAAGATAGTCGTTTAAGAGCTGTATTTTACAGTTATTTCACAAGATAGCATGACACAAATGCCTGAGGTCTTAATGAAATATCTGTCAGACATTGATCAAAATACCACATAAAAGACAATGAAAAAGCTTAATTTTTCATTCTGAATACATATATCTATTAATGTTGACTTTCTGTTTTGAGAATGGTAGTGCTTAAAATTTCTTAAAACATATTACCATATATCAATTGCCTAAAATCCACATTAGTTACAACTGATAATTCACCTCAGATTACTACACAGAAAATTGGAATTTTGGTAATTCTATTCATAAATAGATTTTCCCATGTATTCTTTTTTTCATGGGAAAGTGGCTAATCTGAGTCATAGACACAATTTCATTCCAGAAATTTAGTTTGAACTGGCCCAGTTTGTCAAAACATAGTGAGTCAATGAACCCTGCCTTCACTGTCAGTCCATTCCTCTGAGTCAAAAATTTCTAGAGCCTAATCATTTAGTTGTATTACTTACTGTCCTGCAAACTTGAGGCCCTGATGGTGTTTGCACTGGCTGTTGGTAAATTAGAACTTCTAACAACTGTGAAGTTCAAAGAATGAAAAATGAAGTGAGGTTTGTGGTGTGATGTAGATTCAGAATAGGGATGGATGGATGTAAAACACCAAACAAAGGCCTCGTAGAGGATTATTTGCTCATTTAATTTATAATTCGTATTTCTAAGGCACAACACACAGAGCATGATTTGAACTTTAATGCCATTAAGGGTAAAAAAGCAAAAAAGAAAAGGAAAAAAATACGAAAAATGAATATTTCTATTCGCGGAAGTTGAATTGTGATACTGAAATCAAACCCAAGGGTTTGACATAGTGATGTTTCATTGTTTTGTTTTGTTTAATTAGCAGTTAATTCATACAAACAATCATATGCTGAAATTGTCGAAAAACTGTTATAATACCTTCCATTTAAAGAGAGTTTTAAGACTTCCTAAAATAATTTAAGCTGTGACACAAGCAATAACTATGTCCATTTTCAGAAACAGTACTAAATAGATCTGAATAGAGAGTAGTTTCCAATACCGTTTTCATTTTAGCTATGCATTTGGCATGGTTGTACCCTGTTGACATCAAGTGAGACATGAGGTGCACCCTTAACGTATCATCCATTCATAGCAAATATAAGATTTTGTTGTAGATTTCTTTATGTACTATAGAAAAAAATCTCTAGTGTTTTTGCACTACAAACATGTTTGCAGTTAATTGTATGTCTACCATATATTACGACGTCCAAAGTTACCCGCAGATGTCAAACACTTCCTCTTCAACCACCACAATGTATACAAACACAGAGATCGCCTTACACAATGAAAGCCACCACACACATCCATCACACAACCTTCACCAGATTGCACAATGTAAAACAAGCTCATAATCACGCTGCCCAATTAAAGGGGTCAGTGCCATCAAAGAAAAGGAAGTGCACGCCGCACTGACAGCGAGCGGGCAGGCTGTCAGCTACAAAGAGGGCGGGGCCAGCCGAGCATGAGCTGGAAGTCAGTGACAGGCGTGAGAACAGGAGGATGAAAGGCCGGGTGGAGTGCGGATTTTGGAGGAACCGTAGACACACTTACTTACACAGAGCTGGAGGGATGTTCTCACGCTTTGGAGACAATGTTAATCTAACCGCTGCTAATTGCGCATCTCGAAATTGAGTGATTATGATGCTCCGATGTGCCCTTTGTCAAAAAGATCCTTCACACCCTCTAATTTTCTTTTGGTGGACGCATTCTGAAAATGAAGTCATATACCCTAAACAATCCAACTGTACAGTACAGGCACTTTTTTCCACACAAAATTCGACAAGTTTGAATGTGTATGTACATTTTAATGTGTCTTATCACTAACAGATCTAAGTTTTGAAGAGCAGCTATGCTCCGTTTCCTATAAAATTCCCTATAAGCTCACCAGCAGTCATTTTGTCAAGTTACCAGAACTAAAAGTATTGTACAATAGTAAAAAAATCTGAGTTGATTTTTACTTTCCCCACGCAATGCCCATAGCTGACTAAGAGCTCAGAGACAGAGGGAGAGAGCTTTAGCACTTGATGGTATCTGAGAGGATTAGTGGGTGGAATTTTCCTTTAAGAGATGTTTCCACCCACGGCGGCGCTCTTGTCACATCCCACAGACTCACACTCTTTCTCTCCAGGCACCCACAGTCAACTAAGAGCCTAGACACTTCACACACTGACAAGATGGGACTATTTTCAGCCAGTGTCAGAGTGGGGCGCTGAAAAAGAGAATTCTTAGTATCTTACAATAGATGTGTGTTGCAATTGACACACGTGTCAGGGGAAAAGTGTGTGTGCCTGTCTTTTAAGTAATGATTACATGCTTATTTTATGTGGACGCCTACAGTACAAACACTGATGTGTTTCTTACAGTTTAGCCAACATCCTAAAACTCCACCTCGGGCGTTTCAGATTGTTTCTGCAAATTCATCTTTGTTGCAATTAAAAGCATCTTTGAAATGAAATCATGATCTTAAAGTGGTGTTTTAGTGTTTACTGTATCATATACAGTACATAGGTGCAATTACAACCTGTTCCTCCAAAAATCTGTATGCATCAGCATTTCAAAAAACCAATGTGCACACCACATATGAGGCAAACCAATCACAGCTGTTGTTGTGTAAGTTCCTGTGACATGTATTTAAATTTATGAGGGAGGTACATGTCCGTCCGCACCACAGGAAACATGTCGATACCATACCTACGGTGTGCGCCCTGCATAGGCTGAATGCAGACAGGCAAGTGTGAATTCATAAGCAGGCCCATGAAAAACCTGTCCAAAAAAATAATTATGTTTTTCTTTCTTTTTAAAATGTTGACCTATCAGTTTTATATGGACACCAGCACCAATAGTCTTTGGAGATTTTAGCTTGTTTTGGTGCTAAAAATCACAAAAGACTATTAGAAAAACACAAAGAAAATACCATTTTACATTTAATTTGCCCTTTATCTCACGGCCGACACTATAAACTAAATCTATTTAAGGTGCACATGCGCACATGACCCTCACATTTTCTGAAACTTTTATTTAACACAAAAGATACAGGCAGGTTTTTACTATATAATGGTAGACCCCAGATGTCTCTGAGCCCAATGAAGCGTGTGCCACCTCCTGAAAAATTCCATTTGATGCTTCTTTTTTGTGCTGTTTGTGAACTTTGCAGTGTGGTGCTTGACAGATTTTTCTACAAGAATCCCCCTTAAATGGGATCGCATCAACTTTTGATGAATGCCTGCACTTCTTGCATGCTAAGACATCCAAGATCACAGGTGTCCAGTTTCAGTATGTACGCTTGCCCTTTCACTCACTGACACCTGTACAGAATCCTTGAACCGTTTTCCGCACAGTGGAGGAAGAAAAAAGCAATTCCCTGAAATCTTTCTTAATCGGTAAAAAGTAGGTTTTAAACACATGAATAGTTTTTCTGCATTTCTTCCTATCTTCAGTCTTTGGAGATTGCACATTGGTTTGAAGTCTTTATATATGTAAAAAGAAAAAACAGAAATACATTTTTGATATTGATAATTTATTACTATGCGATAAGTCAAGATTATTTTTTGTGTAGTCTTCTGCCCCCTGTTGTCAGGTATATCTGATTGTGTATAATAGGATTTTGAGTAAAGATGTCAGACGCAAAAAATTTCAGAAACCGTATGTATCAAACATGATACATTTGCCATTACAGGGTTAAAATAAATTTTTTGGGCCCTCGTTGATTTTAAAAAGTATATGCGTCTAAATGCCTTTAATTGATACATTTAAAAATATGTCTTGTGAGGGGTTTCAAAATGGGGAACGTTTTATCATTACAGCTGTCATGCCCCAAAACAAAGGATTTAGATCAACAAAAATCATTAGTTCACTCAATTTACATTGGCATTGAATTCCAAAAACAAGTTCATTTAATGACTTGAGAGACTTTGTAAAAAACCCCACCTAATTATATTGTAGAAACTACGAACGCATGCACATGAAGTTTCTGCGTGGAACAATGAAAGGGGAATCGCTGACACGAAACAGGGTCAACAAGTCCCAACGTGCCTACTGTAGCAGCTAACTGGCCACACATAAAAACCAGGGACCAACTGTCCCATTACTACAACAGCAGCCTGGACGCCTGACAACCAGCAAGGAAGACAACAACAAGAACAGCGAACCATGACCAAGAGCGACAAAGATCGTTACTATGATGTCACCGAATGTAATTTGTTTAAGTGACCATTTGTTATAGTGGGTCCTCACTTTTTGTCTTTTTTTTTAATGCTGTTCAATGCTTTATCTTTACACCTGGAATCGCATGAGTCCGTGCGCATTCCTTGTGTATTCGTTCACAACTTTTGGCTCTGCGCTGTCTGTAGCCAAACAAGCCCTGAATCGCTCTATTCATGCATTCGGCGAAGCAAAAGGAACAGAGACAAACAGCTGGTCCCACATGTCCTAATAAGAGAGTGGCTGACTGGCAGAACATCATCTCCACCCCAGCGCAGATTAGATTACACTTTGCCTGGCATGGCCTCTTGGTCTTATTTCTAAGTGCTGAGAAATAAGACCGCTAAGAAACGGCAAGTGCTGTATACTTCTCTCAACGGTCTTTCTTATAAGTACTAAACAGCCATTTAGCAGCCTTAAAAGGCAGTTATAGATTGCAATAGCTTGGATAGACTGTTGTAAGATAAATTCCAGGGAGGTTAAGCATCTCAGGATCTGTCGGATAGACAATTCAGAGATGAATTAATTGTTCATTCGAGCAGTGCGAGAAAAAATAAACACCACATCTGTTGCCAAGCTCTGCCCCCACCTTAATGTCCTGCCCACACAGAGATATAACTTACTGAAAAAGGATCAGTGGTTGGATATTTGATTATTGTGTTTAATTGCTACTATCAAGTAAAGGAGATTGCATGTTTGGGACTGATCTAGATTTTAATGATCAGCTGGTTGCTCCAAAGTTTGCCCCAAACTCCAAAATAAGAGCTTTTCTCAAGAGAAGCTATAAGAGAAGTATATAGGTATTTAAATTAATTCATGAGCTTTTAACCAACATGAACCAGGAAGAGCCAAACCTAAAAACATCTGATTTCAATACTGGTCAGTTTCAAAATGTCCAACTTTGACTAAAAATTATTAGCAGGAAGCTGATCATTTTTGAGCTGACGAAACAATGTATTCTTTCAATAGTGTCAGATGAGTTCATATGTTTCAAGTTAATATGAAATTTCAATGAACCGATATGGAAACCATGAAGAGTTAATGACCAGAAAGACCAAAAAAAAGAAGAAAAAAGGAAAAGAGAACACTCCTTCGTGTCATAGTTGAATCATCTACTGTTTTTTGGCAGAAAAATGTGCTCACATTTCTTTCTGTCAATCATTCCAAATTAATTATAGGTTCAGAATAACTTTTTAATTGCGTATGCTATAAAAACTAATTCTGTCATCATGGTAGTCAATAAACCATGACAAAAACAGCATGGCTGCTTAGTTGCCAAAAAGATTCAGTCATTGCTGATCCAGTTAAATAGATTTTAGGTAAGTTTAAGCATCTGTTCCAGCAAATGTGATCAACTAACAATATACTTATACTATAACAATAATAACATTACATATTTAATTTATAATGATAAAATAATTTTATTATAATTGTATACTTCTGATAGAATAGTATCATAACTGATTAACCTATTACACATTAACAAGGAGAAGCATTAAGCAAGCCAAACCAAAAGATACCTTAATTAGGAAATGGAGATTAAATAAGGTTGTCTCCCACCTATATATGGCAAGTTACCATGCAAATAAGTTCCTACGATTATAAATTGTGATCAAATAGATTAAAAAATAAATGAGGTAGCTTTAACAGCTGTTTTAAAGAACAAATTGTTAGCCCGATTCTTTAGTTGGAAGTCTGAAAATAAACCAGAGTAGATCAAGAGTACAAATATGTCATTTATCGGTCACAGATAAGGTATATCAGAGCTGGAAAGAGCCCCGAAATCTGGCTGTGATGGATATTTATCTTCTGGGCTGGGACTGCCCCTTACAAAAGGAAGACTGGACTCAACCGAGTATAATTGGCCGGTTACCTCTAACATGAACAGGCCAGGTCCTAATTCATGCAGATGATATTTGAATGTGGTAAGAAAGTGTATGCGTGTGTTGACTTTAAAGAGGTTTATCTACTGAAACAAAGAGAGAAAGATATTATGTTATAGCATTCAATGCTAAAATGAGTAAATATAGCCCAATTCTAACTAAATATTCCCCTCAATATTCATCTGTTAGTTTTAGTATTTTGTACCGTGGCAAGGAAAAAAAGTTTAATCACATATTTATTTAGGTTCTTTTTTGGCTATATTTTCTATGCACTTCAAATGTATTAATGTACTCTTCTACGAAAAGAGAATTCCATATGTTCACCAATTTGTACATTTTTTATCAGACATGCACAGTTTTGCTCATTTTGAGTGTAGTTTGAGTCAGTTCACGGAAACTCTAGAAATGACTGAAAATATCTACTTTAGACAATTAATTAGAAAAAAACAAAAACTAATTATTGGGTACACTGAGTGCTTAGATGTCACCAGTAACTTTGGCATAATAAAAATCAGAAAAAAATAAAAATTTTCCATGTCTACTGGAAAGATTTAAACTTTTTTGCCCAAAATCTTGCAAGTTGTCTACCTCACTCCATCAAGACTGAGAGGGAAGATTACCTGTATTTTCAAGAGGTTTAGCTGAATTATATAAAGGTCTTTCATCTATCGAGATGGTAGATTCACTAGAGATTAAAAACATCAAAGTTCCTTCTGACACCCTCAGGACCCATCTGCATAATCACACTGTAGAAAAGAAAGTGCTTTCACGATCCCCAATAAGCTAAAGTTCTACATCGACCCTTAAACAACCGCACTAACTTTCTCCTGAGCACTTCATGGCAGCAGAAAAAATTGTAAGTGACAGCCACCCGTGTGTTTTGAGCCCGTTGTGTATATGTGTGCGCGTCTTTGTCGCGTCTTGAGGGAGTGTTTTAAAGAGAGAGGCGTTCTGGGTTCTACTGATGTGCTGTTGACAGCGTGTTTAGGACTGAGGCAGCTGACAATGCTAAGTCCAGGGCTCCTTTGAGTCTTACTGATCAGGTTTGCTGTCTTGTTAACCACTAGGTTTTTCTTGGTAATTTCTGCATTTAGATTAAGAAAAACATGTTTTCAATCAAAGCTATCTAAATCAGATTATGTAGTGTCTCAGTATTGTCTTTTACATCTGTCCATTAGCTAATAAATAGCTAATTTATGAGAGTTTTTAAGAGTTTTAGATGGTCAATTTAAATATTCTTCTTTGTATAATACATGTATCTTGTATCTTGCAGCTGCTACTCTACAACTTTGCCCTGGATGAAACTGCAGACCGACGCTTTGCCCTCCCCACCCCCCTCCCTCCTCCCAAGCAGGAGTATGGGCATCACAAGGACAAATTCCATCCTGCCTGTGGATGTTGACTCCAGCTTGCTTACACTTACACACACACAACTACAGACTTCATGCATTCCTTGGACTCACTGCCTCGTTGTTACCTTTCCCCTTCCCTCCAACCCCCCATCCCTCCCTCCCTATGTGTCCTTGTTGTGATTTGACGGTATCTGTGCTTAAGTGTACTGAGGTGTTTTTTTAAATCACTGTTACGTCCCCTGTAGGGGGCGTGGCACTGGGCCTTTTTTTCCCCTCTTCCCGCAACCGCTTTCCCAATGTATTCTTTTTGTTCTGAAGAAAAATTGGTGCGCCCTCCTGTGTGGCTGCCCTCAGTCTTCCCGAACTGGTGTGTCTATGTGTTTTGTTTGTTTGATCTTGGTACGGGCTGTACTGGAAGTCAATTTCTCCCTGGAGATCAATAAAGTATATTCAATTCAATTCAATCAATATGCCATTTTACGGCATTATGTGTGTATTATATAAAAATCTGCATATCATTGCAGGTTTTGTGACAATAGATAAGATAAATGGAAAATTGATGCAACCTCAAAATTCAAAGTGACACTGTGCATAACAGAGTGTGATGGCCCCTCGTGATGAACTTCTTGGCAAGTTACTCAGGCAGCTGAAATTCAGGAAGATGAGAATTGAGAAGATAAACTATCATGAAAGGACAATTCAAACTACAAAGGTCCTATGGGAGTTCAGATCCAGACTATTACACAGGTGATGGCTAACCAAACAAGATGAAACAACTAAGAAGTCATTTTTTACACAGACTTGTTTTGGATTAAACTATAATTCCATCATTTTTTTATCAATTAACTTTCAGGCTCCTCCATTAGTTCCAGTGCTACAGGTGTCTGTTGGACCTCAGTAATGGCTCCTTTTCACCTCAAGCCTTTTATGATCAATTGTCTGTTTATGCTTGTTTGTCAAGCTTTTGAGTTTTAGGCTCTGGATTGTGCACAGCAAGGCTTGGTGTACTTCAAAATGAATGATAAGAGCAATAATTTAAGATTAAAAACTTATCTCTGCCTCAATACAATGTGAGTGGTGTTATTTTACTTATTTATTTATTGTTCACATGAATAAGTCCAACTGCCTTTATGAAGGCTTTTAGGATCACATAAGATTTAGCTAAAGCATGTAATTAATACATTTTTAAGCGCATATTTGTATATATAATCATGTCTGAAAAATGCCAAAACAGCTGAGAAGTCTAGCACAGCCCTTTCTAATGTTCCATGCAAATTTTTCAGTGATTGTTTAACCAAAAAGTCAAATTACAATGTGGGTGAACAAACAGGACTCAGGCTGTGTTAAGTGCAAGATATGTTTTCTTTCCCTCTAAAACCTCACCACGCAATCTAGAACTAAACACAGCCAGTTCAGAGGAAACAAAAAAGAGCCACTCGTACTCACAAAGTCTATTTTCATCATCATTGCATTACAATAAAACGTACACTCCAGTACACTTAAAATCGGATAAATAAAAGGTGAAAAACAACATAATAGGATATCACATTGTGTCACTTTGAGCGGGAACTTTAAATACAAATGCAGAAGTAGTGATAGAATCAGTCATATGTGTAGGAACTGTGGCTGATTATGACTACGGTGCTCACCACTTTGAGGTTTGTAGATTTGTTTAAGCACAGCTCTGGGCCCCTACCTTTTATTTCACGTAGAGTACTGCACTCTAAACGAGTAAAGAGTTGTGCCAGGATTATTTTATTTCTCTTAACTTCTTTAAAACATTATACGCTTTTAATGGAATATTGTCCTGCCCACATTAACGGATTTCTGCCAAGCTTCAGCTTTCAGATTAATGACTTCTAATTGACTCTATTTGACATTTGACAGTCTACTCAAGAACTGCAAGGCGGTCTTGTATCTGCAAAACAAGCTTAAATATTAAGATTCAGTTTGTGAAAAAGTTGAAAAATACACTTAAAAATTGCACATTACTGGCATTTTTTTTCGTATAACGGATCAAAAGTAGAATTAAGATTAAAACATAATTTCCCTTTAACTGTAAATGTCAAGTCTTTTTAGATGTACTAAATGACTCCACATGTGGCAAATACAATAAGAACACAAATCACATTGAGTACAAACAATGCATGAAACCCAAAACTGCACCGAAACAAAAGCAAGCTCAAAGTTTGCCCACGTGTCAACACGAATCTGTGATTCAATAGAAAATAGAATAAGTGGCACAGGGGAGGAACCTCCTTCTCATGTGGATTTCCTAGTTTATATAAAGGTCCTCGATGCCTCATAAATCTATTAATACCCTGCCACCAAAATGAATGTTACAAGGCCTTCAAGTACACAACTCTCCCTGATGTATAATACAACTCAGACCCTGTTTGCACGTACACACGAGAGCTTTGTGAAGTTGTTTGTTATCAGCAGGAACCTGGGTCTACATAAGGGAGGAAATGTTACTGGTTCCCACCATAACTCAGCACAGGCATAATCAGTAACGGTCGCTTGATGAATGGAAGGCTATGGTCCGCACAGGACTTTGTCATGGGCCACAAACAATGAGTCACACTGGTATATCAGACAATTATAACCACACTTCAAGGCCTTCATAACAGAACCAATTGCAGTCTTATCCCCTACCAGCTCTACACACACACATATCCCCCTCCTCCTCCTCTTTTTAACGCCAGTCATGTGGTTTTGTGAAATGACAGACTACATGTTCTCACACAAAGTAAATCTGATACACTCACAACTGCATGTAACTCTTGGCACTTACGCTGTGTGACCTCCAGCGGCCCATTCACAAATGTCAGAATATAGAAAGGAGTAGTGTAAAAACTACAAAGCGCAAGTTTTTATAAATGATAACCCTCATGTTCTCACGCCTTAAAAGTCAGCCACAGATCATTAAATATTTGACGAGGCTGTCTCGTGGCTCCGGAGTTGTAGTCTGATGTCAGAGATACTGTTTGGAGTCAGGGTAGGGGACTCGCACAATGGAGCAGGAAATTTGGCTTTGTGAGCTAGCTTGAGTACGTGGACTTCTGCTACATGGCCGTGTTAACCACCCATTTTTGAACAGGTCGTGCAAAAATATCATAAAAACACACACACTCACAAAGCCTTTTGTCCTGGCTTGGGCTGCAGAATCTGGAGTATATCAAATAAATAATATCCATAATAAATACAAATGTACATACATACATACATACATACATACATACATACATACATACATAC